>JAUCMT010000054.1:716587-727195 GCA_032357475.1 Enteromius thamalakanensis | reverse complement strand
GGGTGAGTTTTTAATAAGGGTGGCTCATTTGCACAGTGTCAATCAACACTTTATTTTCACAATGCCTAAAAGAGCAGCTTTCCACTGTAACATTTTGGTTAAAAGTTGTCAACAATAAATTAGGCAAAAGTAGAAAAAATGAACATGGTAGTGCTAAAATAAATCAATAGCTTTGGCTTATGCTTGCAAAACATAGATTGCATATTTCAAAGCAACATCCGTCTGGAAAGGGGATCTTACTGATCTATTCATAGCTTTTTTAGGAGTAAAAACAGTAGTAAAGTCAGTTGGCAGTATGGGAAAATTATATTTAACTAAGAATTCCTAAAAAGAAGACCACTGAGAAGTCTACCAAAACAGTGCTTTTTCGAAAAAACTGTTTTAGGACCTTTTTAACAATTATTATTGTTTTACTATTAATACTTATTTTATCAATTTAAATGTTATGCCATAAATCATTAGGATCATGAGATCATGTTCTGTGAATATGTTTTGTAATTTTTCTACTGTAAATATTTCAATATATAATTTTGGATTAGAACTATTGCATTGCTTTAAAAATGTTTTAAAAAACGTTTTGCAGAATAAGAAAAATGTCAAGGTTTCAACTGGAAGGATAGCAACAAACTGGAACACATTGTCACCACCTGATTACTCACACATTTACAAACCTAATGAGTTTAAGGTAGCTGAATATAGTGTTTAAGCAAGCATTTTTTTACCGCTGGTTTCACAGACAAGGCTTAGCTACAGTACGCCTTACAAAAATGAAGTAACTCTAAATCTGAGATTATCAGTTAAGAGAAATCTGCCTTGATTTATCTTAAAACATGCCGGTGCTTTTGTTTTGTCTTTAGATGTATACCAGGAATGCTTTTTTTCTAAGGCACGGTTATACAAAATGTCATTAAATGTCCTGATTGAACTATGGCCTTATCCTGGATCATGCTAAACCCTGCCTATGAAACCGGGCCTTAAACTTTATGCAGCGCGGGGACTTCTGGGAACTGGACTCCATTGAATCGGATCATTTATGCGAACCGACTCGCTGGATGACTCGAACGATCTAGTGCTAGTCCCGCACCCTGCAGCCTCGGGAGCGCGCAGGGGAGGCAGCGTGGCGCATGCGCAGTGCGGCGGTGGGGATTTCCAGCGGAACATGAAGGTAAGAGACGCTGGATGATGGGGAGAGGGCGGCTCGGTAATGCTGCTGCCCAGCACTGCATGACACTCAACGGACATGTTTACGTTCACGTCTTGTCCTTATTGAGGTAATCAAAAAGTAATCACAGGATGGTGTATGGTTAAATTGTGCGGTGTGTTTGTGTGTGGATTTGCAGGGCCCTGAAACTGCGCTAATGTTAGCAGTGCTGTGCTAGCTGCATCTGATATCTGTCACAAATGAGGTTAAACGAGTTAGAGTAGAGTAACAACTTTATTAACGTCTATCCTTTCAATAATGACAAGTTGAGAGGTCATATCGAATGACTAGCGCGCAGACAGAGTTATTTAACTGTTAACGTTACTGTGACAAAAGCAGACTGTCAGATTAGCGGTGTGGCTAACACACGTCACTGTTTATGTCACTGTAGCAATGGCATGCTGATAGAAAAGAATCATTAATGATCACCGAACTGTGTCTTCTGCGGACGCTGATTTGTTTAGGTGTGTATTTTAGCTTTTGCCTTGCTCAGTGTGGTGTCATGATCATGATAAGATGCTGTCTTGGTGAGTGGTGGTATTGATGGGAATAATGATTATGTATTGACAGGCCTTTCTGACATTTAAAGTACATGTAAATGTAGATGACAGCCCTAGTTACATAATTGAAGGAAAAGACTGGGAATAGTGTGCAAGTGATTATTTCTAGACGAATGAAGTGCTTCATGGGGCCTCATAGCAAACAGTCCACATTCACTGCTAGAAATAGATGCCCTTTATTCCTATGTTCTTTGTATATTATTGGCAGGTCAATTAGAAAATATGTGCCCGCAGAGTTTTGTGAAAATAGAAGAATTCCTGTCGTTCAAAGAAATAACAATTCATGAATTGTTCCCTCTTCCTTAACAGCTTGTTTATCAAATATTTTGCTTGTGATTTCAGCCAAGGGTGTCTATGTAATACCTGGATAAAGCTTTTGTTTTGTTAGTATTGCTGTTCTTTTGAATGAATGCAGAACCCCCTTGATGTACATGCCAAGGTTGCTGCCATCTTTGCTCATGGGGTTTTGGAACAGACAAAAAAATAAAAATACAATTTTACAAACCTATTCCATAGAGAAACATGCTCATAATGCTCATACGTGCCATTTTTCCCAGACGTGTCCTGGCCAGGATTTCTATATTGCCTGAAATATCTTAAATGAAATCTGATCGTGTATGACATTAAGGTAGGGCTGCAACTAAGGATTATTTTGATAATCGATTAGTTGGCCTATTATTTTTTCGATTAATCGGATAAAAACGAAATGCTTCTTTAATTTGATGTGTTGCTTATAACTATATAAAACCACAAATCACAAATTTATGTAAATTATGTAAAGTTTCAAAAATCCAAAAATCCCACATATAGAGTTACACAAACAGCTAAAATAATATAATTTTGTGAAATAAAATGATATATGCATAAGTAAAACCACAGCAAATTACGTTTGAAAACAGATGTGCTTGTTAACAAGTTAACTTTTTATCGGACAATTTAAAAAAAAATGCAAAAAGCTAGTAGTCACAAATGTACTTTTATTTGCATTTGCTGAAAATATAGGAATGGGGCCCTATACATTTGTACACATTTACTTCAATTAACCTTGAGTTACTATTTTTTGTCGTCAAAGTTGCTGCTGCGCAATGATGCCCCATAGTTCAGTTTCTAGAGTTTTCATGTACGTATTTTAATGTGTTTCTTCATTAACATTTAGCAACAGCAACTGAGTTTTTTTAGTGAACGGCAGACGCAGGGAGAGGAACGCAACGGGAAAGATCGTGCCATGAAAGCTCTGTGTTGCATAGTGTGCAGGTTACCGTCATCTTTAGACACGTTCAGGACTTCAGGCACGCGCTTTTTTCTGCAGACGCTTCTGTTAGCTCCATTGCGCGAGCAGCTGTGTATCTGTGTATTTGTGCGTTTTGTGGTCGCGCCCAACTAATCGATAACGGCATTCGTTGACAACGAATTAATTACAAATTAGTTGTTGCAGCCCTACATTAAGGTATCGTATAAACCGTTTTTTTATGCTTCTTGACTTTAGGTCCCACCTTCTCACACACTGTGATAGGTCCATTATGTGTTATTGATCAAATTACTTTTCATTTGTTATCTTGGGTGAGTATGAAAACAGGGAAACAATCCAAATTGTGACAAGAATGTGTCCGGGATAAACGGCACGTATGGTCACCCTAACAAAATGTCAAACAGATTTCATTTATATAGACTACATCATAAATAGGCAATGTATTTGTCATTCTCATGGTCTGCTTTGGTCTTTGTGTGATGCGTGCTTGTGTTATGAGACTGAGGCAAGGCTAATGTATTAGACTGCAGCCTGATTGCTCTTTTCAAACAGATTTTGTTCTTCTGTCGTTTCAGCAGCTGGCAGCGTTGGACATGGTGTTTTTAATGTGCTCTCTTCTCCACGAACCCTGACCTTCAACCTACTGCGGGGGAAAGCCTGGCAGTGAGGGCCCTTTTTTTTTTCTAGCACCCAAATCAAGTTCCTTCTTGTGTCATGTTGAGGTGTTTTAGCAAATGAAGAAACCAGAGATGCCCATTACAGCATGAAAGAGCCCTGGGCAAGGCGAACGCCCGATTTAAACCAAGCACATCTTCACTTTCACTATTCCATATCACTCCTTTGGAGGATGATCGCAGCTTGCTGATTTCCCCACCACACTGCACCGTAGTCCCAGGTCTTCCGGTGTCTACTTGGAGAGAGGTCTTGAGATGGCAAGGGGTCCTGTTTAGAGAAACTCCTGGATTGTAGGATAAGAGGTTGCAAGCTACGCAGCCCGTTGCCACCAATGGATGTCAAGTTGCGAGAAGATCTGTTTCGCAGGTATGTGGCGTCTTTGGAGAATCGGCTTGAGGAGGGAGCCGGTGAAGGAGGAGGAGATAAACAAGGAGCTAAGACGGAGGAGGCACTCATTTCTACTGCAACGGCACTGCTTGGCTCATACCAGCCCGATCCAGGGCAGCGCTTTCGTATGATTCGGTTCTATGAAATTGCAGAGAACTCCCTGAGGACTCAGAGAAGTGCAAACTTGCGGACATTGGAGACGGCCTTTGCGACGCTGGAAACCATCTGTTCCAACTTGCTGCTCTTTCCTTGGAAGAAAGAGTTCCGTTGCATAAAGGTGAGTCAACAGATTGAAGGATTCATTGTCATTTGTTTCCATGGATCAAAAAAGGGAATGACGTTTTAGGAGGGTTGGACGATTAATCAAAAATAATTTAAAACTAAATGTAGTTTTTCCATCTTGGTTCTATCCTTTTTTTAATCGTATTAATACGTTGCACATAAAAAGATACTTACTGTGTGTGTAATTGGCTCTGCATGGATACAAAGGACCACTGCGCTAGCGTAGGGCTGGGCGATATATATATCGACCGATATATTATGCGCATCTCATCAATCATAAATCATAAATCTCCATCAGCTGTCTTCAAAAGGAACGCCAGCTTATGAACAGAGCCGTAGATCACTGAGAAGATACGCGTTAGTTTCGCGGGTGCTCAGTCATATACGGCTCTGTTCATAAGCTGGCGTTCATTTTGAAGACAGCTGATGGAGATTAAGTGCTAATCAAAGAACCGGCTTTACTAATGAGATGCGCATAATATATTGTTCGATATATATCACCCAGCCCTACGCTAGCGTCTTTAGCAGTGTCTTGCAAAAGAGTGGTGCTGCATGTAAAAGTCAGTTCCAAAACAGAGGACCACTCTGAAGACCCTGGAGACGGAGCTGGCGGATCGAACTTTTGTTTATGGTAGTGGGACTTGGAAAGTTTTTTTTAAATTTATTTGCACTGCCTTTTATAAAAAATAACAAAAGAAAACAGTCCTGATCTCTGCGCACTTGCATAAATAGTGTGAGATGGTGCCATGCTCTTTCTCCTAATCAGCAGTTACATTTACATGAATTATTTTAAACATTTGTTTACGGGAGATATAAGTTATTGTTTCTACGTTTCACAATGCGTTATTTAAAATAAGAGTAATTTACAAGTTCATTTTTACTTTTCACTGGCAATATTTATTTTTTATTTGCAAAAAGAAAACTATTTTTGTAGGAAATTTGCATTTTTCAAATCAAATTAAGTGTCTATGTTTTTTGTTTGTTTATTGTTTATTTTAAACAAAAGCTGTGATTTTAATTACATTCGAAATAATAGTTTGTTCCCTTTATTTATTTTAAAATCACAAAGATAAGAAATGCAATTTCATTAGAAAAAAAAAATTAATAGTTGAGTGCGTTTGCAGTAAAAACTTTTAATGAACTATGAGGGCAAGAAAAATCAAATCAATTACATCATGATGACGTTTCTCTCGCTCTTGCAGACCTTCACGGGGCCATACGTGTACCAGCTGCAGTCGGTGATATGCGACGCAGACCTGCGTTCCCTGCTGCGGTCCATGGGCTATTCCAGAGACCAGGAATTGCAGTACCACATTAGGGACCATCCCGGTGGACCCTCTCACCTCCGGCAGCTGGCCTTCGAACTGCTCCTCGCCCAGGCCGAATGCCGTCTGATCGGTGAGGTGGTGTCCATGTCTCGAGGCTTTGCCTCTGAGCTGGAGGCCATGGAGATGAGGAGGAGCACCAGAGAAGATGCGGCAGGGTGCGCTGATGCCCTCCGACGACGAGACAGTCTCACGGGGGACTTGTCTCGCTTGTCAGTGCGGCCGATGGACATGGACCGGGTCCACCTGAGGCGAAGCGGTCGGCCGTCCAAGTCGGTGGATGTCACAGACAGCGCAGGACACTGGCACCAAGCCACCAAGCCAGTGCTAAAGGCCTCGCTCAGCCTGCGCAAAGAGCCATTGTTTGTCGACACGGAGGAAGACATGAAGGACGAGATCATCCGGCCCAGCCCTTCGCTTTACCCCGTGGTGGCACCGCCCTCTTACAGCCCGGTGGCTGACTTCTTTCCTATTCAGTCCCCCCCATCTGAGTCATACTCCTACCACTTGTCCTCCCTGGATGAGGTGGACTTGTACACTGAACGGGGCCACCAAACACCCTCTCGGCCTCCGAGCCGGGAGCCGCGAGAGTCCCGGGACAGTTGGGTTCTGAAGGGCCACGTGATGAAGTGCCAGGGTTGCGGCATGGGCTGTGCTTCGCTCTCCTCTTGCCAGAGGTGTGACATGATCCTGTGTGGGTCCTGCCACGCCGTGGAACCGGCGCCTTGTTGCGGCTTCCAGGATTACACTAAAACTTCCCGCCCTTTGGATGGCTACATGCCCATCAAGGAGAAGCTGTCCGTCTACTCCAATGCTCACTCGCACACTCACCCCCACCCTCACCCGCTTCCCCATGCTCAGTCCCACTCACTGCTGCTGGACAAAGCTGTGATGAGCGCCAAGCTGTTCCCCAGCAAAGCCGTGGGCTCGGTCAGCAGTCCGGTGGTGGGCTCGATCGGCAGCAGCGGTGGGGGTGAGCGGCTGAGTGTGGGTGGCTCCCGATGTGGCTTTTGCAACAAGCCAGGGGCCTCTCACACCTGTGTGAACTGCTCCAAGGTGTCATGTGACACGTGCATGGGTCTTTACGCCAGCGACGTGTGCACCCGCAAAAACCCTCATCATAACTTTGTGCCCAATCATCAACTCAATTACAAATCCAGCACCATATCCCACCTCGTATATCGATAGACCAGAAACACAGCCGGCGCACTACACGCTCTTTTTATCTCTGCTTTACCACCCTTGATTTTTATTTCTCTTTATTTAACTCTTCCTGCTTCCTTGCTCGGTTGGCAGTTGTTTGGTTTTGGTCATGTGATCTTGCAGTGCATTTCCTGCCCCTCAGTAGCTCTACTTTAACAAGGAAACAACAACAACAAAAAAAGGGTGTTTGACCGGAGAATTCCATTCAGTATCAATGTTTGTTAACTTGAAAAATAACCATGCAGCGCATAGGAACTGTGAATGTTTAGCAGAGACTTCTCCCTGGAATTGAATCGAGTAACTTGGAACTTCTCAAACTTGAACACAAGAAAAAGAAATAAAAATAACATTACACTGGAAGTAAATAGTATATATTTTGAATTGTGAATCTATAGATCTATGTAAGACTATCGCTTTTATGGTGGGATTGTTTTCCCAGTTGAATGGGGCTTCGGTTGTGAATTTGTATCAGACTTCTAGTTGCTGTTAAGTCACTATATTGAGTCCTCTGACAAGAAATGCCTTGTGGGTTTAACCCCTAAGAAGTCAGCCTACGCTGTTCAAAATGCTGCTGTTGAAAGTAAAACCAGGAGGGGGCACTCCTGGCCTCAAGCACCATGATTTATTATAATTTTTTTTTTTTTACTGTTGATTATGTCAGTATATTTTTTTTTCCTGTGTCCAGTTTTCCTTTACATTGTTTAAGATAATTCATTGACATGGAGAATTATTGAATATTTTGTTATGCCGACTCTCATGAGAAACAATTTTTTGTTAATTCATTGTACAGTACATTTACGATGGTGTGTTTGCATACAGTGATGAACTAAAGTGTTACTGGGTGAATGTCACAAAATATTTTATGGGTCATATTTCGCCCCACAATCCAAAGAAGATGGGATATTTTACGTGGAGAAAAATAAGATGCAGAGATGCAGTGTAGAAACTCTTTATGAGCGAGGTGTAAAAACTAAACTGCAGTGTATGAGAACTAGAACTTGTAAAACTATTTTTCTTTATGCAAAATATATGTTTGTTTGTATTTATTTATTTATTATTATGGGGTAAAATATGACTTTTCGTGACATTCACCCTGAGTGGCCTGATTTTTATTCTTCCCTCAATATAACACTAAATATATATATATTTTTCCATGTTTTGTTTTTCTGCAGCCATTACTGTTGTTTTTTTGTGTGCCTGTACCAGCAGAACAAAGTCAGTATATCATTCTGGTTACATATCTTTAATTTCAGAGACCTTTCAACCTGCTCCCCCTGCTGCCTTAGGTAACCTTTCCAATCACCTAAAGGCTGCACTAAATGCAGGACTCCATGCTTAATGTCTGTACTCAGCATAAAGCGAGGGCCAAAAAAAATCTGTCAGGGAAACTGAAACTAGCACAAGATAAAATGGCATGTTCTTACGAAGTAACGTCAGTATGTGTTTTTGATTTAGTGAAACGAGTGTTATGGATGCGGTCAGTCCTCTCTCTCTTTCTCTCTCCTCACCTCTTGTCTCTCTGTTGAACGAGCCAGGAATAACTCGATTGGATTTTACACTCAAACAACAGCAATCAAAACTGTGACGTGCCAAACTCCCACAGGCTGTGAAGACCGAAGCGTCCTCTACTGCTCATCTGCACGCTAACTGAGCCATTTGGAAGTGTTTTAACCCCTGAGAGCTGGATAACCTGTGTGTCTAAGCCACTCTCTTTCACACAGCTGTCAGTCCTCATCGTAACCTGTTAATGGGTTTGTGTGGTGATTTTACTAGAGATGGACTGATGAACGAATCGACCCTAACATGCTCCTCCATACACACACACTCTGCTCCTCGTTTCCCTCTGTCCATGAAGCGTTATTCACATCTGCAGAGGTCTGATCTCCGTCTTGGCAAACAGGTTTTATCTTCAAACGGAGAAATGGTGGGACGAAGGGGCTGGGTGGGACAGGACGGGACGGGACGGGAGTTAGCCAAAATGTTTGTTGGTAAAAGTATAATCCTATAATTATATAACTTAATTAAAAGCGATGATTTTATAAAATAATTTCAAAAATAAAGTTCTACAAAAAAAGCACTGCCTTTGGTGTTTGAGTTTTAGAAAGCTTACTGGATCATCATAGCAGGATGTAGGCCCAAAAAGTTTTGGTAGAGAACCCACCGGTTTAAAAACAGCATGCTTACTGTAAAACTAAATGTTTTCCCAATGAAAGCACTATTAGTTTAAGTTCTTCTGAAGTAAGCAATGCATCAGTTTCTCATGCCAAATCATTAAACACCATTTCATTTTCACCACTGAATTTGTCACCTGTGTTACTGACAAACTGTATATCCACGCATTAAGCACTACACTTAAAGTGACCTGTATCTTAGGTTTGTTATTTGTTCTACACCGTGGTGTGCAGTGATTCAAAAGGGCAAGATTATTTATTTAGGCTTTATTTTCATGAGATGGACTAAGGCATGTACCCAACATGCAATACTTTTGTTGTAAAACACTGAAGAACCTTGTACGTGGACAGAGAATCGGACCATTTAACCCGAAAGTGCCTTCTTCACCTACAATACCACAACTGAGGTGAGCACCGATCCCCAATTGCTCCCCGGGCCCCGTAGCATTGGCTGCCCGCTGCTCGGTGTGTGTGCACTGTTTAAAGGAATGAAATACTGACGTGGGTATTTGAAAATTGTCTAAACCTGTATTTTTTCACATTTCTTAATTTTAGTGTCTTGAGAGGTGATCTAAATATTTGTTTTGCCCTCTCTGTCTTTGAACCGGTCATGTGACTGAAAACTATGAATATGTTAAAAATGTACACCACGAAAGGTGTAAATAATTTTTCTGTGTGTGCACCTAAACAAGAGAGATGACAATGTCCAGGGCTCTAGAGTGCGACCAATTAATTTATCAATGGTGCGACAAAAAAAAAATCAAAAGTTGCAAGGAACAAATCTCTGTGACTATTAAAAGTTGTGTCAGCGATTTTAAGCCTGAAACATAAACCTATAAAATTTATAGCCTATAATTTCGATCTTTTTACATAACATTCTAACTTTAAAATTCTAATAGTTTTTATATAATAATTCTAATCTAATATTCAACAATATATAATACAAATATATGTAATACAATGGAGCCTAATAAAGCTTTGATTATGGCGACTGGAATTTAAAATACAGTTTAAGGTTTTGAATTAAATTAAAAATATTTCATTTTATTTCTTCGTTTTTATACACATACTCTGTAAATAAATATATGAAATAAATATAAAAATATAGCCCTAACAAGTTAATATAATAGAATAAAATAGTATAGAATATACAAATAAAATGTTTAATGCAATAAAAAATAATCTCTGATAATCCCAGGTTGCTATGGTCACGCAGGTTTGTTTATGCTTTAAACTCGTGTGTATGTTGAGATAACGACATATTTTTCTCGTGGCCACGTAAAATGGAAGTCGTTCCCTCACCATAGCATCTCGAGGCCATGACATAAGGATGTTGTTACCTCGAAAAAATAATCTTGTGGCCACAACATAATATCGCGTCCCCACAAGTTAATAAGTCGTGGCCATGACAAAACTAATGTTGCGTCCGAAATCGCATACTGCTTCAGTAGGTACTACATTTAAAACCGAACGTACTTCTCGACTGTTAAAACAGTAGGTACTATATAGTATGAATGTGAGTAGTATGAATGGAATTCGGACGTACTACATCCGC
>JAUCMT010000054.1:679011-693340 GCA_032357475.1 Enteromius thamalakanensis | reverse complement strand
GGCAGCTATGGAGGAAAAGCTGGGGATAAAACAAC
This sequence comes from Enteromius thamalakanensis, assembly GCA_032357475.1. Taxonomy (NCBI): domain Eukaryota; kingdom Metazoa; phylum Chordata; class Actinopteri; order Cypriniformes; family Cyprinidae; genus Enteromius; species Enteromius thamalakanensis. The sequence goes on along the minus strand of JAUCMT010000054.1, from coordinate 693,305 downwards.
GGTAATATCCCGCCAACCCCAAAAAGGCTCGTACCTGGGCTTTCGTGCTCGGCCGGGGAGCCTCCTGGACGGCCTGGACCTTCTTGGGCTGGGGCTTGACCAATCCTCTTCCAATAACAAAGCCCAGGTACTTCACTTCTGATTTTGCCAGGTGGCATTTGCGGGGGTTGGCGGTAAGTCCAGCCCTCCTGAGTTCAGACAGGACCCTCCGTAGACGTTCTAGATGATCCTCCCATGCCTCCGAGTGGATCACAACATCGTCTATGTACGCGGCGGCGTACTCCTGGTGGGGCCGGAGAATCACGTCCATGAGCCGCTGGAACGTGGCCGGTGCCCCGTGGAGGCCGAAGGGAAGGGTCCGGTATTGCCAATGCCCTGCTGGGGTAGAGAAAGCAGTTTTTTGTTTAGACTCATCAGAGAGGGGTACCTGCCAGTATCCCTTGGTCAGGTCCAGTGTCGTGATGTACCGGGCCCTTCCCAACCGTTCCAGCAGCTCATCCACCCGGGGCATGGGGTAGCCGTCGAACTGGGACACCTCGTTCAGCTTCCGATAGTCATTGCAGAAGCGGAGGGTCCCGTCTGGCTTCGGGACCAGGACTATCGGGCTGGACCAGGGACTCCGGGATGGTTCGATTACCCCCAGCTTGAGCATCTGTTGAACCTCTGCCTCCACAGCTTGCCGACGAGCCTCTGGAATTCGATAGGGCCGCTGCCGGACGATGGTGCCTGGCTCCGTGATGATATGGTGTTGTAATACCTCAGTGTGGCCCGGGGTCTCCGAAAACACATCCTGGTACTGACTGACCAGGTGCCTCAGCTCCGTCTTCTGGGCGGCCGACAGGTGGGGGTCTATATCTACAACCGCGGGTTGGGAGAGCGCGAGTGCTGCCACTTGGTCCCGGTCTCCTACCCACCGTTTGAGAAGATTGACGTGATATATTTGGGTGGCTCTTCTTCTTCCGGGTTGCCGTACTCTGTAATTAACAGGCCCTACCTGTTCTTCTACAGTGTAGGGCCCTTGCCATTGTGCCAAAAACTTACATGCTACGGTAGGGACCAGGACCATCACCCGGTCTCCTGGGTGGAACACCCGCGGTTGGGCCGCCCGATTATAGTGGCGTTGTTGGGCCTGCTGGGCTTGGACCAGGTGCTCCCGGACTAACGGCATGACCCTGTCGATTTTACTCCTCATCTCCTTGACATGCTCCACGACGGTTCGATGGGGTGCCGGCTGCTGCTCCCATGCCTCGCGGGCGACGTCGAGGAGGCCCCGGGGCTGGCGTCCGAAGAGTAGCTCAAACGGCGTAAAGCCGGTGGACGCCTGGGGAACTTCTCTGATCCCAAAGAGGACATACGGCAGGAGCTGGTCCCAATCTTTCTTGTCCTCGGACGCCACCCGCCGGAGCATCTGCTTCAGTGTTTTATTAAAACGTTCCACCAGTCCGTCCGTCTGAGGGTGGTAGACCGAGGTCTTGATTTGGTCTACCTTCAGCAGCCGGCACAGGTCAGCCATTAGCCGGGACATAAACGGGGTCCCCTGGTCAGTCAGGATCTCTGCTGGTATCCCTACGCGACTGGCCAGTATGAAGAGTTCTTGGGCAATGGCTTTGGCGGTGGCCTTTCGAAGGGGAACTGCCTCTGGGTATCTCGTCGCGTAGTCGACGATTACCAGGATGTGCTCGTGACCCCGGCTGGACTTTGGCAGCGGCCCTATGATATCCATACCGATCCTCTCGAAGGACACCCCGATGATGGGTAAGGGAATGAGAGGACTGGGGGGAGGTCTCTTCGGTGAGGTAAGCTGGCAGGTGGGACACGCCGCGCAAAACCTCTTAACTTCTACTTCAAGTCCCGGCCAGTGGAAGCGGTCTCTAATGCGCTGTGTTGTGTTGTCGGCTCCTAGGTGCCCCGCCATAGGATGGGAATAGGCCAGCTCTAAGATGGTTTCCGTCTTGCTACGGGGCACCACTAGGAGTCGTTTCTCTTCCCCCCTCCTCTGGGCTACACAGTACAGGAGACCATTCTGGACGATGAAGTGCGGAAGAGGGTGAGGGGCCGGATGAACTTCCTTGCCGTCAATGGTTCTCACTTGCTTCCAGCAGTGTTAACCTCTCATCCTCTCTCTGCGTGGCTCCAAAGGCTCCCCCTCCTGTGACCTGTTGAAACACATCAAAAAAAAGAATTATTATCACGAGAAGGGGCCTCACCGTCTCTCCCGCTGTCTGTAGTCGCGAAGGCTGGTCTCGTTCCCCGGGATTGCCGGCGACGTCTTCGTCGTGTGGGGCGGCCGGGCTGCGCCGTGTTGGACAGAGAGGTCTCGAATCCCGGCCAGTCTCGACCCAGCAGAACCGGAACAGGTAAGTCAGGGACGATTCCCACCTTGACGGCATCCTTTTCCATTCCTCTTGTACTGGTTGGTAATGAGAGTTTTTTTGCCATGTATGTTTACACCTATAAGGAAAAGTATGTAGAGTTGTGTGTTCCACAATTATTGTCTAAGCTGGATTGCATGAGAGAAGAAACTGTTTTTGCTCCTGGCCGTTCTGCACTGTCGACCAGACTGCAACAGTTCAAAGAGGGAAACTGGGTAAACTGCATTATGTTTAATACAGCCCTCAAAAGATGTAGCTGGCATTCATATTAAATTATCATTCTTTCCCTATATTTTTACATCTTGAAAATCTATAAGGCTTTAGTCATATGCTGGACATATATAACATATAAGATTGTACATACACAAATTTTATGCATTTTGTATATGTGGTTTTGCCACTGTCACCTCTGGCTTGCTTAGTTTGGGACACCTGATTTATAGTGACTATCACCGCCTGGATTATAGAGACTCCTCTGCATTTGATAAATAAATAGTTTATTTCCCGTAATTATAAATTGCCATCACTATGTCCTACTTAATAATATTGTGCTTTGCTACAATCTGTATTGTTAAAAGCACTATATAAATAAAAGTGACTTGGCTTCACTGCTTTGCTACAATCTGTATTGTTAAAAGCGCTATATAAAATTGACATCTGTTTTATTTTTATCTATTTTGTGCTGTGTGCACTTGGTGCACACCTTTGGTGCACACCTTTAACATATTTAACTAATCAATGAATATCAGTGTGTTACAAGTGTAAGCCAGAGTAAAGAGATCTTTAATCTAGATTTAAACTGACTCTGCCTCTAAACTGTCTGCCTCCCGACCAGTATTAGATAAATTGTTCCAGCGTTTGGGTGCTAAAAAGGAAAAAGATCTGCCACCCTCAGTAGATTTTGATATTCTAGGTATTATTGAATAGCCAGAGTTTTGAGAACGGTTTTGAGGACTACAATGTGATAAGAGCTCGCTCAAGTAGGAGCTAAGCCATTCAGGGCGTTATAAGTAATTAACAAAAATTTTAAGTCTACACAATGTTTGATAAGGAGCTAGTGCAGTGTTGACAGAACCGGGCTAATATGCTCATACTTCCTGGTTCCATTAAGGACTCTTGCTGCTGCATTTAGAACCAACTGTAATCTATTTATCAAGCGTGCAGACCAACCACTCAATAAAACAAACAATAATCTAACCTGCAGGTCATAAACGCATGAATTAACATTTCTGCATTTGAGGTTGAGTGCATAGGACGCAATTTAGATATGTTCTTGAATAAAAGCAGTTTTACAGATGCTAGAAACATGGCTTTAAAATAAAAGATCAAACAGCACACCTAGGTTCTGAACTGATTAAGAAGAATTGACAGAGCAGCCATCAAGTTTTAGACAGTATTCTAGATTATTATGTGTGGGGTCTGATAATTAACACCTCTGTTTGGTTAGAATTTAATAGTAAGAAGTTACTTTACATCCATTTTTTTTTTCAAAACACTTTTCTTGGCGTTCAGTCTTAACCCCAATCATTTCATATGAGCGAGGATGACATCTCGATGTTTCTTCGCTTCGCTTGCCGACTGCTCTAAAATCAGCCAGACGTTGATGTAATTAAGTATGCGGATGCCCTGAAGTTGAAGCAACCACACACTTAAATGTGCGGTGTGAGAGTGCCAGGCCAAAGGGGAGACTGTGATTATTGGTACACTTTGCGAACCTCAGGAACTTCCTGTGAGAAGGATGGATCGATATGTGACAGTAACTCTAGTACTGTACCAATTGGGCTTTAACTGGGTCCTGCTGGTGTTCTCTACACCAAGAAGTGAAATGTTTCCACTTCAGAGTGTACAGTTTCCTTATAGATGGAGCTATAGATTGGAGGATGGTCTCAACAACCTTGGTTGAGAGACCTGCAGCTATCATTTGTGCCCCCTCAGGAGCCACACTTGCAGTTTCCATAACTCTGGACAGGGGGGCTGTGAGAGGGGGGCCCTCCTGAGTGGAATCTCCCATGCTGGGCTTCAGAGCTGTGTTAAAAGGACTTTCATGTCCTGATCCCATTCTGCCTCTTTGTTCTGTCTCTTCTCTATAGTTCAGTTAAAGAAAGGCACAACACCCACACACTAAATAATATACAAAAGAAGAAAGAAACACTGAATTATTCATTTATAATTATAGGTTGCTCTTTCAGAAGATTTTCGTGTAATTTTTCAGTCACTCGGGATCTGTGATCTGGCAGTTTATCAGAGATTGCTGTAACATGATTTGCCAACAGAGGGCGCAGTTTTACTTGAGACATGTTTTCTTGTTATTCAGTAATGCAGACATATACGTACTTGTATTTTAGGCATCTTAAACAACTTTGTTTTTTGTGAGCTTATACAAATTTTGTAAATGCATGAATTTGAAGTTGAACAATTTACTTGACCTCTGAAACTTGAGACATTTTCTTAACCCTTGAGCCTTCCTCTGTCATTTCTGACCAGAAAATTTTATTTTTATTTTATTTTTAAATTTTAAAAATCACAGCTTCATCGGGATTATATATAATTTGTGCCCTACTATGGCACTTTCAATGAGAACGCAAAAAAAATTGAGATCATGACTCGAACAGGCTAAGTGGGCGTAAAAAAAAAAAAATGACGGTCAAAAAAGACTGACCATAGAAAATAAATGGGAAATGGACAAAAACCAATTCAGAGAATAATTGTATACACAATCTACAAATCAATCACACAACTGAAAACAACTACACAGTAATGAAGGGATGACACTGTAAAACATCAAGAGTGTGATAAAGACATATCCAATCAATCCCAAATGCGCACAGGCACACACACTTACATCTATGTCTGTAACACAGAGCGAAGTTTTGAGAATGTGAAATCCATTCAATAGTTCAATCATAATCCAGAAAAAACCTTACAGCAGTGAAGGGGTGACACACTAAATCATCAAGATTGTAAAATAAATATATACGCACACACACACATTTGTTTTTTGTGAAAAGTGGGGACATTCCATAAGCGTAATGGTTTTTGTACTGTACAAATTGCCATACACTAACCCTACACCTAAACCTACCCAGCACAAAAAATTTTTATCGTACACCCTTGTTAAACAGTTGTAATTTTACATTGATTTTAGGAATTAAATTTGGGTAGTGTTACAGTAGGTTTAGGGTTAGGCATTTTGCTGAGTTCCGTGTGTCCCTGGGTCAACATCTTTGTTGTGTCGAGTGAGGTCATACAAATTCGTACGAATTAGCCACCTCGTAAGAGATCAGGTTGGTTATATTGATTAGTTCTTGAAGCTGATTTCCTTTCTATTAAATATTAAACTTCTGTTAATGTTAAAATGTTAAACTTTGATGGCTGTTGTCAGGGACAATGTGAGTTGCTTTTTTGTGCTATAGTAATGTAGAATTCGACAGCTGTGTAACCACAAATTTTTTTTTTTTTGTTAGTACAATGACTCTTATAATAGCATTTATATGCAGAACATAGAATAAGACCTTTTTTAATGTTTTATGTTTACTACTTTTACATTAATGTGCACTTTTTACATGTGTGCACGATGAAGAATTACTGTAGATTTATTAGTTTTGCCTTGGCCTTAATGTGTGTGTATACTACCAAGTTTAGCTTGTGTTATGTTTAAAAATATTAATGACAAGTTTGTATTTCACAGCTCTTAGTAAGTATACAGCAATAAGTTAATGAAAAAATGTCAGCTTCTTTAAATAATGTTGTTTTTTTTGTTGTTTTTCCTGGTTGAGACTATATTTGACTATAACAGTTATAGATATATAATAGAAATATTGATTTTAAAATACTAATTGTTACCGGCTTAGATATTAGTTTGATAGGTAAATAATTTGTTATAACCCTTGTTAAGCTGCTACTAGACCACCGTGAGAATCCCTGCTGGTGCCTCCTGATAGTTACTTCAGATAACAGGTGATTGTTATTGCAAGTATTCTGTGGCTAATTTTTGCATTTCACGATGTGTAGATGGGTTTCCTCAGCCAAATTTTGTTTCCAGTGTGGCATTTTACTAACAAACACTATTCTCTATTAATCTGCTTTGGGACAACATGCATTGTGAGAAGCACTTTGGCTGGCTTAGTTGGGGACACTGGCCATATCATTGACTTCATTGTACAGATATTTTTTAACTAAACTGAGCTGACTAACTAGAAAACTGATTGTTTCTCTATTGAACAAACTGCATATGCTGGGTATGTTTTATATCTGGGATGCTGGTTTAAAGGAATAGTTCTCCCAAAAAAATGAAGTTCTATCATTGTTAACTCACTCTCAAGTAGTTAAAAAACCTGTATGATTTTTTTGTTTTGCTGAATACAAAGATAGATATTACGTCTTACGCCATTTTAGAGAGTATCACAACGTATGCGCTTGACGGCATTTGATATAATCAGCCTTGTTTACATGCAGGGAAAGCACGGTTTTGAAGCAACATGAGGGTGAGTATTATTGGGTGAGCTTGTCCTTTGCTGGTTAATGCTGGTCATGTTTTTTTCATCCTCTTGCATTATGGACTCATGTTCATGTTTGATACAGTAAATCTGCTTTGACACAATGTATAATGTATAAAGTACTATAAAGGTTAGCTGATTTTGTAATTTTGTACAATATTTATGTTAAAGAAAAAAAAACCCTGAAAGCATGTAAATTATTTTGGCAAAAGAAAACTAATTATAACGTTACAAGCTCACAAAAAATGTTGCACACGTTTTCCAAGTTTTTCTCAACGAACATGTTTTCTCCTTCCAAACTAATATTGCAATATTGACATCAGCACAAAAACTTCAAATCAGGTTTCAACATTATTTTGGTCATGTTCATCATTACCTTTATGCATATATAAATGAACATTGTGTTATTATGGATGAGGAGGCACTACACCAGCAAGGAGGTTGATTTACATCAACTAACTATGAACACACACACACACACACGCACATCCTCTACACTGCAAGAGAAACGTTCACAACATAAACCTTCATCCCTTCGTTTGCATAAAATACAAATCAACATTAAAAATAGCATTTACATTACACGGCTCTTTACTGTCTCAACTTAGGTGTTTGTATCTACTCAACACAGTTGTACAGTTACAGTAGAATATAATCTTAATAAATTACATCATCATATACAAATATGACGGCGTGGACCCACACGCATTTATACAGGTATGGTACATAGTGATTTCATTGCAGTCAAATTCAAATTAATACAGTATGGTATCTATAGAGCATTACAGTGTTATTTTTTTCAAAGCGTTGTTCTTTTGTTACCCAACATTTACAATTATAACACTACACCTTTATTTTCTATACATAAACACAACTCATACACACTGAATATAATAAAGAGGATACTCTCGCCCGATACAACCCCCGACACGTGTACTCTTTCATACTTCTTTTTGTGTACGTTACAGAAGATTTTAACAATGCGATTTCATTTTTTTTTTCTTTTTTTTTCTAGACTGAACCATTTTAGACAAATCACAAAGCTGGGGGTGGGGTCTTTCCTCTTAATGTATTATGTCACATCCTGTTTCATTGTTGTTTTTGATCCCACACTGAAACTCCACGAGCGATGCCCAACTTCACGTATTTGTATGTTTTTAGTAATGCAATCTGGAAAAACAGGCACGTGAAGGGCACTGCTTGCATTATCAAAATGATGGCTTTTCACCATATTGAGTTCAGCTGTGAGAAGAATAAACATGAAATAATTCCAAAAAGTATTTGGACACTTCAGTCAAAACTGTATGAATTACCGATTCAGCCATCCATCATTTCAAACCAAAAACTACTTTGCAATTTTATTAATTAATTTTGAAAATTGTGCTTGTGCTATCTTTCAGTCAACTACATTAAGTGGTGGGATATTTCGTCATCTAGTGCAATGCAATGAGTAGTTTAGAGTTGCGCCAAATCTATATAAATATTTATTCTGTTGAGCACCAAAATATATATTTTGAAGACTGACAGTAACTATTGATTTTCAAGGAAGTCAATAACTACTAGCAACTGTTTGGTTACCAACATTCTTTAAAATATATTATTTTGAATTCTACAGAAAAAAGAAGCTCACATATCTTTGGAAATGCTTGAGGGAGAGTACAGTTCTGTTATTTTGAAGTGATCTTTGAGTGTCCAAATTCTTTTTGGCCCACTGTACAGTATAACAAATCATAGTTTTCATCATTCGTATTTTAGTTACTCTTTTAGAATTGAAAAGTTTATGTTTAGTCTTGATGCGAAACCAGAGTGTGTTAGTTAAGAAGCCGTGAAAGAGGGCATGTGGCGTCGCAGGTGTGAAATTCACTTATGGATTTGGTCAATGTTCTGTGCATAAGTAGCCCAAATCATGCACAGGAAACATTCATGTCCATCTGTAGAACCTTGATTTGATATCAAGAGGTGATCATGAATGGATGCCAAAGAGAGACGATGCTTATGCAAGAAATTCTTGGAGTAACTAAGAACAACACATGACAAACACGAGATCAACGATCAACCAGTTGGACAACTGTGGCTATGTTTAGAACATCATGCTTACATACTATGCAGTATTTAGTATGCATACTTTTTTACAGTCCATGGAATATCCAGATGATTTTAAGTAACAACGTAGTGTAGATCCCATGATGCGATGCATGATGAATAAAAAATAATTCTTGTTTAAATAAAATCCATTTTGGCAGTGTCAGATCTAATATGGAGAGATGTTTTTTACTTAATATTCAATAAAATTTCAATCCAGTTGTATTGTGTGATGATACCTGGATGCCACTTGCATCCCAATAATACATCTCAGTCAGGTTAGAAGCCATGTTAAATATAAGAAATAAAACGAGGTTGTGAGCGAGAGATTTGGTCTTCACAATGGCATGCACTGTACAAATATATGTTTTCTGAAAAATCGCAACTTTCAAACCAAAGAGTGCTGAAGAATCAATATGTTGAACGGTATGTTAAACAACATTACATTCCACTGAACACACTGCACTTAGTCCCTCAAAACTTCAATTTCATTCCTGTCAAAAATTCAATATGGCGTCACCCTAAGACTAAGGCCTGCTGCAAACTGTTTCACATACTATCTTTAAAAATAGTATGCAGCATCCATACTACTGCTAGGATAGTATTCTGTTCTGAACATAGCCTGAGATTTTCCACCGCTTCCTGGTGTGAGGTTGACATGAGTCTGCTGCCCTCTGTGGTCACTGTGGGAATTGCATACGGTACAGATGGCCTGAGGAATCAAGGGCTACATGCTCCATAGCACATGCTGCTATGCATACAGACACAGACATCAAGAGAACGATAGCTAATATATTAATCAGCGCAACAAGGCATGGACCAATGGTGAGAGTAAGAGGAAAACCCAAAATAGCCCGTTGTAAGTCATATTCTGTTTAACATGTGACACTGGACGAGTACCCCGTAATTGCACACTATCTCCCTTAGATGAACTTTGTACTAAAATACAGCAGAGTGGCCACGTGAATATCTGTTCAGTTGGATATTACGCTAATGTTTGTACTCTAATTTCAAATAACATATATTCTGCACCAATAATGTGTAGCTTGCACTTGCATAACTCATGGGTCACGTATTTGTTGATATCTGCTTGTTTGTACGCATGTAGATGCTTTTTAAATATTTGCAAATAGATATTAGTACTGAGCAAGCTCTTCCCCGCATCCCAGATCAGATCAATATATACAGAGTGGCTATCTTTACTAAGATTTTTTTTGTATTTTAAACAAGACTGCATTGCACATCTTCAGGGAAAGTCGTTCATAATAAGTCTCTGGCGTTTTTGCCTTGTCGTTACGTCGGACAATCAGAGCTGCCTCCAAAGGTGTGTTGTCCTCCAGTCAGGTGATCAGATTTCCTCAACGTAATTGGCCGGGTATAAGCCTGTCCGGCCGCTGTCCAGACGGCCTCTGCACCAACCCTGGTCATCTTCCTCTTCGATCTTTGTTAATTCATCACCTGTGATTAATGCAGATTATATAACTGACATATCCACCATGTAAAGAGTTCATTTGCAAAAACCAATAAACAGCACCTAAAAAATATAGTTTAAAAATTGATGTGCAATGTTCTCCACATACAGTATAGTGTGATCTGAACTTGTTTGGTCAAAAAAGCAAGTATTCTCCACTTTCAAGGAATCACAAGTTCACATTTTACTGCAGAAGCTGACAACCACCCTTTTGAACAGAAGCCGATTGGTCCATTTTAGAGAATCAGTGCTGTATTCAGGTCAGCTGACAGAGCTACTTTGACTTTGAAAAGACATAATAGGTGAGAGGAGATTCATTAAAGCTGATTAAAAGTGATTGAGGATTCATAATTCTAGAATCTTGATGAACCTGGGATCTTGTCCAGGTGTAAAGAAAAAATAAAAGCTCATAGGCTTTCATGGAACTTTGCATAAGTAATCACATCCATATTATCACAACAACCTTTGTCAGGCATCTACATTGTCATCTGAGCATATCACAAAAATTAAATCAGTGTTTTTTGAAACATTAAATATGGAGTTATCTGCTTTTGCCAATTCACACCGCACAGACAAATCCCAACAGTTGGCTGTTGTATTTACAATCTTCTGAAAAATAAGATTCATGTTCAAACCGCACCAAGAGACACCAACAAACTCACTGACTAGGAAAAAAAATGAATGATCCTATATTCACAATCTAAAATGTACTCTTATTAATGCATTTGTGTGTGATCATTTACATAAAAAGACGGTGAATTAAACAAAAGAGGCTGTTGGTGAAGCTGTGGTTGTTGTAATTTAAATAAAAAACAAATTCTAACCAACTCCAACCTACATCTGACAGTGTAGGTAACACACTGATCCAACAAATCTGCTGGCGTTTTTCTTTGCGTTGTGAATTGGCCTTACTATGTCAGAAATAAAAGACTTTAATGTGGTATATGGAGGGCATTCATTATAAAGACATATTGATAATTCATTATATTCATTTTGATAATGACAGCTGTTTAGATCACCTTACATTATTTGCTTTGCACTTTACCTGCTTTGAAGGTTAGCTCATCCTGCTCTTGCCCTTCATAGTCATAGAGTGCTCGAACACGCACGCCTCCTCTGCTGCCCGAATCGTCCTCGAACGAGTTTGCACCGCCATTCGTCTCATTCCCCGAGTACCCGGCGGGCTGCTCGTCATCCGACCACTCTGTGGAGTACGCCTGGTTCTTATCATAGCTGCTCACACTAGTCAAAGACAGAGGACACATGCTGTTAACATGAAAGAACAGCCAACGATCCCACCTAAGTTTGTGTACTTTTAAAACTTCAGATTAGAACCAGTTTTACAGCCAAATGCCTTTTAAGCCCTGTTTATATTAGTGCAATTTTGTTTTAAAATGAAAACGTTCCTTGTCTACTCTGGTGTTCTCACTGCATTTTCAGGACCTCTGTCCACGATACACAACCAAACAAGCATTTCACAAGACCATTCATAAACATAGATATGTATAGATAGTCTCTGTGCTTGTAGCTGCCAAATGGGGAATCTACCTATATATACAAGCAGTCGTGTATCACATGCAATACGTGTGATGTCATGGCGTACGGAGAACAAAGAGTAAAAAAGAGTTTACGAAAATTCTGTCTCATGTCTGATTTAATTCTAGTGTAAGCAAAGACACAACAATGGCGACGAAGACAGTTAGAAGATTGTAGTAAGTTAAATCTGATCGTGAGTAAGTTTAACTTCAAAGGATAGACCCCACCGCAACAGTGCTGAAATTCGACTATTACAGTGAACCGGTAACATTGGGACCAAGTTAGACCAGATGGCTGTTGGCGTTTAAATTTGATCAACACAGGCTGCAACAGATAATGATAGTGGCGACTCGGAACGCTTACTTTGTTCCCAATCACAATCAAATCACACAAAACAAAGGTGAGACTGTACAACAATTTGTCACACGACAAAGTCCCAAAAATAGTGATTTTGGCATAGACAGAGATAACCAGCTGCGTGATGCTGTTTTAAGAAAAAAAAGAAACTGAACTAACACTAAAGCGTAGACTTGCAATCGCCATGCAATGTAAACGGGTGGAGTTACAAATGTCTGCATTGCATATCATTCAGCCTGGAAATGGAAAAGAAATAGTACATCGTGTTGTAAAAAAAAGAGGAAAATATCACAAAACGGTCACAAGACAATCATCAAAATCATCAATCATCAAAAATGAGGAACAGTGTGGACGACAGGATAATTTTGCCAAAGACCCAACAGACAGTATGTTGGTAGAGAAGTGAGCAAGGCTAATGAAGATCAGTACGTGTTTGGTGAAAGACTATAACCCAAACAGATAAACATACTGTTGGTGGCAGGGGCGGATCTACCAGGGTGGCAATTGCCACCCTAAGAAAAAGCCTTGCCACAAGAGTCTGATCTTTGGAGTGTCAACGGCAAGTGAGCAGTATCAGCATGAAGTTGCCTCAGCCCTTGCAGGAATTGAGGGAGTGGAGAATATATCAGACGATATTATCATACATGATCCTACGCAAGAGACACATGACCAGAGACTACATGCAGTCTTACAGAGGCTTGTGAATTGCGGCCTGATGCTCAATGGGGAGAAGTGCCAATATAACATGAAAAAGCTGGTGTTAATGGGAATGCTGCGCTCAGAAAAAGGGATTGGCCCAATGGCTGAAAGGGCTCAAGCTGTGATCAATGCTGGAGAACCGGAAAATGCATCGGAAGTACAAAGTTTCTTTGGATTAGTGGGATATCGAGTTTGGGTCTGAGCAGAGACAAGTATTTCAGACTTTAAAGCAGAAGCTAGCTGAAGCAGGAACTCAGCACAGGGTGGTGCTGATCCAAGAACAGAATGGAGAGAATGTTCCCATATGCTATGTCAGTCACAGCCTAACTGAATTTGAGTGAAGATACTCACAGACGGAGAGGGAAGCGTTGTCATTAGTATGGGCGTGCAAGAGACAAAGCGATCGATGGCCTGTTGTCAAAACCATGTGCTCACATCGAGAGGTGGGTGCTAAGACTACAACCATATGACTTTCGAATTGTTTGCATTCCTGGTGAGAAAAATATAGCACAATTGACAAACATCTCATCTGTAAAAAAAAGAAGCGAAAGACCAACGGTATCCATCATGTGAAAATAATGTCCAGGTGGGCACAGGCTAAAGGCAAGGTAGAAAGGCAGAACACATCCATCCTGAAGCGCATAAGGATTGGCCAGGAAGAAGGCTTATACTGGAGAAAGGAACTCCGTAAGTATGTACAGAGCCACTGACCACACCACGACAGGGAAAAGAGCCCTTCAGAGTTTTCAATTGGAAAGTCAGAGGGAAATTACCTGATTTTACCACGCCGTGCAACAACCAAGAAATAAGGGATCGAGATGCAGGGCAAAAAAGGGAAAAACAAGCAGTACGCCGATCACCGCAGTGGGGTAAAATATTCAAGGCTGGACGTGGGAGACAAAGTCCTGGTGAGACAGGAAAAGACAGACAAATTAACAACCACATTCAACCCAGTCCTATATGCTGTTGTGTCCAGAAAACACATTTCTGTGACACAGAACCCAATACAAAAGGAACACCACATTTGTGCAGAAATTCTTCAGAGAGGACACTAGTGACATTCCGGTGGACAGTAAAATCGAAACGCAGATAAAACCAACCAAATTTGTGATGGACAAAAAAGAGAAATTGATCTCTGACAAAAAGCCAAACCAGAGGGCACCACTAGATGGTGGTGTATCCCCACAAACAAGATCAAAGAGACAAACGTCTCAGGTTATGTATATAACCCTGTTCCTTGAAGGAACGAGACGCTGCGTCAACGAGACGCTATGGGAACGC
>JAUCMT010000054.1:652236-678911 GCA_032357475.1 Enteromius thamalakanensis | reverse complement strand
CACTATTCAGAGCCGTCACGCTGAGGGCGTTCCCATAGCGTCTCGTTGACGCAGCTCGAGTTCCTGAAAAGGAACTAAAATTCCTGAGAATTGTAAAGACTTTATTGTTGAGTGATGTTGCTAAGGAGAGGACATGTGTTGGAATGTTTTAATACGAACATTCTTGTTATGTTCATAAAGTATGTTTAAAGGGTTATATATGATATATATATATAGATGGTCCATGTTTAAACCTTGTCACATTATTTTGGTTGTGTAAGTGACACCATGTCCACAATGTATCCTAGATAGTTCTAAAATATATGTTTAATTGCAAGTAGAGGACAGATGTGTATCACGTGCAATACGTGTGATGTCATGACTGCTGAGAACAGAGAGTAAAAGAGAGTGTAGTGTCTTGTGTCTGTTGTAATTCAGGGTCTTTAGCTAGTATAAGCAAAGACAAAACAGCAGTATCTAGGGGTACAACAGTAAGCATGATGTTTTTGTTTACATGGTCAAAGATGGGCAGAAAGAAAAAAATATGCTTTTTGAAATGAAAATGTACTAGTGTAAAGGAATCTGTAAACTCTTGTTATTTAGAAAGCCACTGGCAGTATGTGCATCATATTTCAATCTGTCAGTCAATCAATCAGTTAGTCGATATTGCATGCTCTGGGGCCGATTGATACTGAGTAGTCAGAATATACATTCATAAAGATTTCACTGGGGATGGGAAAAGCCTTTTAAGCCATTTCTGAAGTACTGAGAATGTCTGCGCTTCAGGAGTTATTTTAAATACTCAAAGATTGAATATTGTGCAACAACTGAAAATACTTTCAGTAAGACATCTACATATTTTTATTCTTTAAAGAGTCAACTCAGGAAACCTGTACAGGCAGAAATAACTCTTGAAAGAAAGGATCCTGGAGAAGGTTAAGGAAGGCAGAGATGATATCTTACCTGCCACGATCTCCTGGTTGACCTGCATGCTCTGTGCTCGGAGTAGCCGGAGCCACTCCATCTGGCTTCTTCTTTTCTCTCTTGGCAACAGCATTGGTGGCTTCTGGATTATACTCCTGAGAAGAACAGATTCAGAAATATATAGCTGGAGGGGGCGAGGGGATGTAATTTAAAACTGTTTTAAACAAGGTTAAAGAAAAACAACTTGTTTATACAATTATCCCTTCGACTTAACTGGGACTTTACAGCTTGTGACAATGCTGAAATGTGACAACTAGCCCTGGGCGTCCTAAGCTTTTTCATAAACCCACAAACCTGAAAAGGGCGCAAAACTGTCAAAACCTGTTAAATGTTGAATTTTTCATTAAAAGCTGTGTACCTCAAACTGGGGCCAGTTCATATGCATGCCAGGACCATGGTTATTACTGAACCACTTGAGATCCTCTTGTGTGTTGGCAGCCAGAATGGTGCGTTCAAACTCACGGTACACTGACGCATAGCTAGAACATGGAAAGCAAACAAAACAAAACAAAAAACAGATTCGGCAGTAAGCTCTGACAAATACAGCTGAACTAGACTAGAGAAGTAAACTAGACAACTGTATTGCTTTCACTTCAGTGAATCGTTAATCATTGTGATCAGTTAAAGGGGCCACATGATGCGACTTTAAGTTTTTCTTTCACTTTTGAGTGTTACAAGCTGTTAGTGCAAAAATAAGATCCATGAAGATGCATTAAAGATCCATTAAAGTTGCAAAACCAAAGAGATATTCTTCATAAACCAATTTTTTACATGACAGAGTGGGTTTATTTTCAAACGCTGCCCAAATATTTAAGCAAAAAAAGAAGGCAGAGCTATTCTGTGTTGTGTTGCTGCAGACGCCATGTTCTGGAGATGCTGTGTTTAGTTGTGATAGTGCAACTACTTTGTTTGTGCTTACAAAAGAGGACAAAGCTAGATATCAGTGGTCATTTTGTATTTACAACACTGTTCCAGAACAGTTTCACTCAAATATTAGAGTGTGTTCAGCACATTTACAGAGGACTGACTCCTAAAACCTGGAGAGCAGTCTATGCTGGCTGTGCACAGAGACTAAAAAGTGGAGCAATTCTACCTCTGGCATCATGTTATGGTAAGGGGCGTTATATATGATAAATATATATTCAGCCTGTCACAGTACATGGGATAGCTGGCCAATCAGAGCACACCTCACTTTTTTAGAACGATGAGCTTTGTACAAATTCCAGGAGGTGGGACTTAGAAGAGAAACAAAAATGTACAGTACTTGGCAGATAATGTGCTTTTTGAACTGCATGAACACTTTGCATTACACCAAATACATAAAATAATGTTCGTTTTAGCAACATCATATGACCCCTTTCATTGAAGACTGGTATATAATATCTGTGTGAATCAGCACAGACTATCTTCTGGGGTTTACACTGACTTTTGGTTCTCGGTGAGGTTTAGGTGTCGTTTGATGTCCAGGAGGACCTCTTTGAGGAAGGTCAGTCGTTTGACCTCGTGCTGCTGGCATTGGTCAAACACCTGCTCCATGGACTCCATGTACTGCGGTGTGCACTTCGACAGCTCATCCAGAGACTTCTCATACTTCTCCTTCGCCTGCAGCACAAACACACATATTACATACAAAAGCTATGAAGCTAAGTTGCACAGAAGTAGCTCTCAATATGCAATGTCTGTGCTTACAAGCCTATCTATTTAAAATCTATTTAAAAAATGTCTTCATTTATCCACACATTAATAATTCAAGACCATTTTCAGACTCCATCCTCCAGGACTGTAATGTAATAATTCAATGTATTCAATAGAGGGAGAGAGTGATTGTTATATCTTTAAATGTAATAACACTCCACATAAAAGTCCTTGCTCATTTTAATGTTTCATAGTTGTAAGAGTGATATAAGATGCTGAGGTAAATGTCTCTCAGCGGAGATGTGATCGAGTAGGAAATATAAAGCCTGGAGTGGATCTGAAGCAGATGATGACAATTCTGCTCTTCCACTCTACCTGCAGACATCCAGTCTGTGCTTTTTCTTCGTTTTGAAAATGTGAGCTCTCATTTGGAAATATATTTGCATAGCTAAAACAAAATGTATTATGAAACATGGCCAAAAACAGACTAAAACTTTACTTTAAGTATTCCCTTCATATATATATATATATATATATTGCAGTGTGTGCATGACTGTAACCTAGGTTTGAGTTACATTTAATATTAAACACAACATCGATGAGGAACATTGGAGAAGTCAAGTACAGCTCTAAGTGAATGTAAACATGTATTAGGTTATTGTCTCTCAAAAGAAAGAGTGGATTCTGAATCACTGAAACAAGTAATTTTTAAAATAAAGCCTTTGATTTTGACGTCAAAATGAAAATTAACATATTGCTGCCCACTGGTTGATCTTTTCGTGTTGGTCTGAATGAAAATGTAAATTTATTCTTCACCACCAGGTGTCTCCTTTAGAGCCATAAAATATCTGTTTCTCTGGTAACTGTACACACAGCAGCGCTGAGCTCACAAACACTGCTTTATCAGACATTACAGACATGATGAGATGAACATGAGACAAGACCAATCACCACAGTTAGCATCACACAAAGGAGGGGTTTGGAAAAATGAATCATTGAGTGAATCATGAGCAAATAAGATAATGCATATTATAAGACAATGAAAGTATTTCTGACCTGAAATGCTTGTTGAAGACTCCCAAAACCAAAATATAAACCTTTCACAACCCATAATAGGGGCACTTTGAATGTTCATTTTTACTATATCTTTTTCTTTATTTTTCGCACCTTCTGCACATCCTGTTTGCATTTCTCTGTCTTCTCATGGAGTTTCTTCTGCTGGTCAGGAGTGACAGATGCATCCGCCTCGCGGGCTGCAGCCAGTTTCTCCTCTTTACATGCCATGTGATAGTTCTTCTTTGCCGTCTCCATCTGCAGCCAGACATGTTCAATGAATCAGTTGATCTAGCTCACAAAGCTGGTCTGGATGATTTGTTCACTAATAATCTAAACTTTGAAGTAACTAATTCAATAATCAAATTGAAGCCTTTTACAGCTCAATAAGGAGGAAGATCAGTGAATTATAACATTCGTAATTTGGGTTAGTGAATAAAGAAATTTAGGTCTTTCTCATACGCAACTATCACGTATGACTTCAGAAGACATGGAATGTGAATGTAGTTTTGTTCTCATTTGTGCCTTTTGGGCTTTATTATTATTCCCTTTTTCCACTAAAGAGAGAATGTCATGGGGTTGTAAAGAGTGTGTAAATAATGAAATATTGTGTTTAAGTACTATTGCTATAATATCTTGTAAGCATACTACATTATATTTAACATTCATTTAAATTATTTATATGCATAATAATGAAATAATGCCATTACATTACAATGCTATTTAGATCATTACAATATTTTTATTTGTACCTCCTTGAGTTTCTTCGCCCAGGGTTTCTGGGCTTTCTTGAAGCCCTCTTCTGCTTCTTTGGTTTCCTTGAAGCCACCTATCATCTGTCTGTGGTACGAATCTTTCTGCCAGTTCTTCACCTTCTCAATGTCCTCGTTCATCAGGCCATTCTTCACCTCTTGATGAAGCTCACTCACCTTATCAGCCTCTGTCATCATGGCTATCCAGGCACGCTCCACAGACCCATACTGAGGTCCTGGCCACACAAACACAGACAAATGCACTGAATATACTGAGATGACTTTTTTAGTGGCATGATTTATGCCCACAGTTGAGCAAAATTTAAAATAACTACTTCAAAGACCTTGAGAGGATGAAAATAACAGCTTTAGGTTTCTCTGACTGACCTTTTTCGATCAGTTGCCTCCACCTTTTGGACCATTCAGTGAGCTGCTGGCTGTAGGCCTTCTCAATCTTTGCACGGTCCTGAAGGCAGTTCATAAGATCATTGCAGAGTCGATGGCCGTCATCAATTCTCTTGACAGCGCGCTTATAATTTCCCACCTAAGTGAAGTGAAAGAAATCATATTGCACATCACATCATATTACGTATAACTTTAATTTAATAGAATAAAAAAACTACAATTCTGCAAGATGATACCATGAAAATGTCATTTAGTACTACTGTGTTTTAGCTATTTGACAGAATGCTCACTTAATGGAAATTATAGTAAACAGTAATACTGTGCAATATTGTTGCACCTTAATCTAAGAGTATTCTTTATTTTCAAATGTAATTTATTCTTGTAATACAAAAGTTGAAATTTCAGCATCATTACTCCAGTTTTCAGTGTCACCAGTCCTTTAGAAATCATTCTAATATACTGATTGGCTGCATGTATTATTATCATCATGTTGAAAAAGGTTTTGTTGATAATTGTTGGGGGGTTAACTGTAATAGATATTTTCAGTATTCAGAAAGCTCAGAAGAACAGCATTTATTTGAAATAATTGAAATCTTCTGTAACATTAAAATATGTTTTAATATGGTTTTTGATCACTTGAAAACTCACATGTAGTCAGTAGTATATATGGTGCTGTCAAACAATCAATCGCAATTAAACACCTCCAAAATATGTTTTTTACATGACATATGTATGTGTACTGTGCATATATAAATACACAAACATTTAAAAAATAATGCATGTATATACATGTACATTCATATATTTTATAATATTAATGATTAATTTGAAAGCACTTATATTATATTGTCTATTTATTTAATGTAACATAAGATTTTCCAAAATTAATTGTGGATATTCTTATAGAAAGATCATATAGTGTGGCGTTCTCTCTGGTGCCTGCAGGTGGCATAATAAAGTGGAGAGGAATGAGAGAGGGTGATAAGAGGGGGAAGGGACTCATTCTTGTGCATGTGAAGTTACGCAATGACTGCCACAGCTTTGTGTCCATGTGCTCCTGGAGCTCTAATCCTGCGCTTCACTGCACTAACAATGACATCATAACCACATACACACGCTCTCACAGCAAAGCTAAGTGAAGCTTTGTGTTTTAAAGAGATTGGTTTAAAGGGATGAAAAACACAATGTGTCATTGCAGTTATGTCAGCTGGATTTTAGAAACAACACTGGTTATTTAAATGCCTTTTAACTAATTGAATATTGTCAAAATGCTGAAAAATATTGACATATATTCCTCAAGATGGAGGGTTAGCTACAGTTAGCTCCCTGTAAAATATGACTGTTAAAGATTCACTAAACTTGATTGGATACAAAAAAATGAAAATGTCTGTGAAATGATAAGACAAGTAGTAGGACCTGTGTAAATATCGAATTAGCTTTCTAGAGAACTGAACAAATGGAAAGGCCTGCGATTGGATGCCGAGGTTGCTTTAATTTGTCGCAATACATGAGTAATTCCTTGCCTACTTCATTCTGCGACAGATAAAGTTTGCCTACGCTGGATTCGATAAAGCGATTGTTGGAAATTGGGAAAAGGGGTATGTTTACGTCTGTTTTCATTCATGGACTCTCAGCATGAACTCATGTCTCCGCCTACTCGTTGGTGGGCTAGGTGTTTGATTGTTTGCTCCACCCCTTAGACCAACTTTCACCTGTATAAAACCCCCCTGTGTTTGCGTGTTGTTCACGGTTCATTGTTTACGTTACTCTGTCTAGTTCATTTGTGTTCTTAGTTCTAGCCTTACTTCCCGTTGGATTATTCGTTGACAATTTCTGCCTGGTTCTGGTTATTCCCTCTGTCTCTCCCCAAGGACCCTGTTTCATGGTATTTTGAACCTCTGCCTTGTTTTTTGACTCTGCCTCTGTCTTCGTACCACTGTCTGCCGGCGTTCCACTATTATTGTCCTGACCCCGAGCCTTGATTAAAATTCTGTTTGCATATGAACTCGCTACTTCTCCCGAACTCTTTTGTAACAGAATGAACCGTCACTAGAGTTCAGCAACGGTCATTTTTAAAGGCTCACTCGTGTCTACGGATCGATCAGTATGTCGTTCTCCGAGAGACTTTTCGCACTCGTGCGCTGAGACCCACCATTCGAGGACTTCGTTGTCGAGTTTGTTCAGCTCGTGGAACGGTCGGGTCTCAACAGCCCTGTAGAACTGCCAGACATTACTGCGCTGGCATAGAGATCGGGAGTCTTTCTTTGCCTGATGACAGTGTGGTCTCAGGCTGGAAGGTTGAGCCAAGCTGCTTGTTCACCCCCAGAGAAACAGCGCAAGATGGCAGCCGTTCGTGAAGAGCAGCGCAAAATGATAGCCGATCCAGACCCTCCAGACCCGTTTGCTTGTACAGTGAGCCATGTAAAGCTCTTCTGGTCCCGGTTTCTCAGCCTAAGAGCCTGTTTCCTGTCCGGGCATCTCCAGTTACACAGCCAAGGGTGCTGTTCCAGTCGGTTCCGCTTTTACAGCTTGAAGAGCTGTCACCCGTCCATTTAAACCCCAAAATGCTAGTTACGGGCCCTGACATCACCACCCAGCTAGAGGGGCAGTGTGGTGTTCAGTTCGGCCCGGCTGCCCAGCCAATCGCCGAATGACAGCTAGGGGAGCTGTCTGCCACTGCAGTGGTTTCCGAGGTCGCCCACTGAGGGCTCCGTTCCCATCACTCAGCGTGAGGGGCTGATTGATGCTCAGTTGGGAACCGAAGGACAGCCAGGGGAGCTGTCTGCCACGTTGGTGGTTCCTAAGACGCCCGCAGAGGACGCTGGCACCATCACTCAGTGATGCCATTTCTGCGATCCCCGTTTTGCCCGTAGGTGGCGTTTACGTCATCACCCAGCGAGAGGGGCTGAGTGATGATCAGTGGGGTGCAGGGCTACAGCTAGGAGGGCTGTCGGCCATCCCAGCGGTTCCTGATCCTCTCGTAGGGGGCGTCGATTCTGCACCACGGCCCAAGGAGGCGGGTGCAATCCAGTCTGTTTCTGTCACACAGCCTTAAGAGCTGTCGAAGTCCATCGTGATTTCCTGTGATCCAGAACCAGAGTGGCCGGACCCGCCAGACGCTGTCTGTGATCCGGAACCTGCGTGGCTGGATGTCAGCATCTGTCTGGTCTCGAGGGGCGTCTTCATTCCCTATCTGGTCTCGTAGGGCGTATTCATTCCCGTACTCACTTCCTGTCTGGTCTCGAAGGGCGCATTCATTCTCTATTTGGTCACGAAGGGCGTACTCACAGATTGATTGGTCTAGAGAGGTGTTAACACTGACTGTTGGTTGCAGGAGGGCGCGTTCACTGTCAGTGTGGACCTCGCGAGCGCAATATCACCCTGGTGGCCCCAAGAGGGCTCTGTCACTGTTTGGCCGAACCAGAGGGGCAGCTACCATCCGCTCCGCCCTGGAAGATGGCCTTGCTGTCCGTTTCGCCCAGGTTGGCGTTCCCGCCACCTGATCCGCCCTGGAGGATGTCTCCCCCTTCTGCTCCACCCAGAGGGATGTCTCTGCCGCTTGTTCTGCTCCGTTGGGCTTCTTCACCGCCTGCTCCGCCCAGAGGGAGGTCTCCGCCGCCGGCTCCATCCCAATGGGCTTCTCCACCGTCTGCTTCACCCAGAGAGACTTCTCCACTGCATGCTCTGCCCAGAAGGAGGGTTCCGCCGCCTCTTCCGCCACATTGGGCTTCTCTGCCGCCTGCTTCGCCCTGGTGGTCGTCACCGTCGCCTGCTCCGCCCCAGTGTTCGTCATCGCCGCCTGCTCCGCCCCGGTGGTCGTCACCGCTGCCTACCCCGCCCTGGTGGTCATCACCACCGTCTACTCCGCCATCTTCAACACCCCGGTGGGCGTTCCAGCCTTCCCCTAGGTTTGGAGCATCTGGAATCCGCTCCTTAAGGCTATGTGACGAACAGCTGGATGTGCCAGCAAGACTTTGGATGGCACTCCAGCTCTCCATTAACTATGTGTATGTTTACGTCTGTTTTCATTCATGGACTCTCAGCAATGAACTCATGTCTCTGCCCACTCGTTGGTTGTCTAGGTGTTTGATTGTTTGCTCCACCCCTCTGACCTACTTTCACCTGTATAAAAACCCCCTGTGTTTGCATGTTTCTCATGGTTCATTGTTTACGTTACTTTGTCTAGTTCATTTGTGTTATTAGTTCTAGCCTTACTTCCCGTTGGATTATACGTTGACCATTTCTGCTTGGTTTATAGTCTGTCCCTCTGTTCTCCCCAAGGACCCTGTTTGACGGTATTTTGACCCTCTGCCACTGTCTGCCGGCGCTCCACTATTATTGTCCTGACCCTGAGCCTTGATTAATATTCTGTTTGCATATGAACTTGCTACTTCTACTGAACTCTTTTGTATCACGTAAATGCCCCCCTAAAATGGCTCATTTAAACATGGACTCACTTTTCTACGTCACGGTGTGGGTTTATTTTCCTAACACCTCCCAAATGTTTACGCAAAGAAAGACAGTGAAACTCTTATTCTTGCTGTAGTGTCGTTGCTGGGGCCATGTTTGGGAGACACTGTGTTTCGTTCTGGAAGTAAAACTACTTTGGTTTAGTAGTATTTACAAAACTGTTCCAGAACATTTTAACCCAAATATTAGAGTGGGTTCAGCGCATTTACGGAGGACTGACTCATAAAACTTGCCATCATGATAATCAGTAATTATGTCTCCACTGGATGAAACAAATGCCTCATCTGTAATGACTTTTATTGTTTTGTTGTCATAGCATCAGGACGCGGCATCATGTTATGATAAGGGTTCTAACATTTCCTTAAAACACTTTAGGTATTCGGCCAATCACAGTGCACTGGATAGCTGGCCAATCAGAGAAGTGGAAGTGCCCATCACTTTTCAGGAAGTGATGGGCAGTTATATGGTATAGTGGTAAATATCCATCACCTATTTTCAAACCTATCAGCTATCTATCACCTATTTTTGAAAATCAATCAATTAATCACTCTTATTTCTATAGCGCTTTTAACAATACAGATTGTAGCAAAGCACTGAACATTAAGTATGAGAACAGAGTGATGGTAATGTATAATGACCGGATTATTTTTTATTAAATGCAGAGACATCTCTATAATCAAAACAATGATAATCACTAGAAATTATGTGTCTCCAACTAATCAAGCCAGAGGCGACCGCAACATTACAGGTGACAAGCTATGCAATATCAGGTTCAGTATTGCAGGCAATTCATTTGTGATACTGAACACCAAATTGCATATCTTTTCAGTCATCTTCAGCTCTGTGTATTAACTGCTGCTCCATTTAAAAACAGGTGAAGGTGATGAATATTTAACTCAAATCTTTACTGAGATGCGCACGACTATAGCATGCAATATACTGCCCAGCCCTAGAACCAACAGCATTATTTATTACTTCTGGCTGAAGAAGTATTTGAGATTTTAATAACTGATATTTCTTGATCTGCTGTGATCTAGGTTTAAAACATAAACTATAAAATAAACACTTGGATCCAACAATCTGTTTAACAAACAAAACAATAGTGATCAAGTAATAAAAACAGTTACTTGTCATTGCGACATTACTGATCCAATATTTTCGGCACATCATTGTCTTTTAGTTTGAATCTTTTTAAAAATCCTGCAGCGAATTGTGCCTTGTTTGTAAATTAAACTGTGGCAAAATGAACTGAACAAAGTTGCTGCTGTTGTTTTTCTTCCAGTGACCTCAACCCATGCTTTGCTCTTTCATTGGACATCTGACGCCACGTGATGTCGAGTCGCTGACCAGTTTAGATATTTGTCATGCTAGATTTTTGTTTGGAGTCTGCAATGTGTCAGCTAGCCTCTTTGATGCATCATTAACCAGGTTTTCATCCAAGGAGTTTTTATGATAGAATATTTAGCACTTCAAATTTTAGTGATAGGTGATGGAATTATCTAATTATCTAATTAGCTAATTATCGAAAAATATTGTCAATGTCGACACAGTGTTTTTCTGTTTAACTTTATATACTTTTGTCGAAAAAAATTGGCTTTAATACAAATAGTAGTGTCACATTACAAAATTAGCCTACTGGCAGCATCCGTGTTCGTGGTGTTGCTCGTATCAGAACAGCACAGCAGCCTAGTTCAAGAGCGCATTAAATCATATTCATATTATTGCATCTAAAATTTTATATGGTAAAAAGATGAGTTACCTTTCAAACATAAATATCTTAATTTGATGTTTCTTTTGAATACTTTGAAAGTACATTTTTTTTCTTTTGTTTTGTTAATTTATTATTTCTTTACAAAAAATATATATATATTTGGCATATGAGCCCTTTTTTTATAGCTTATGTTTTTTTCTGTTCGCAAAAGCTCGTGATGCGCGTGATGTGATGTGAATCCCCATGCTCTGTTTATGCTGTTTTTTTTGCACATATAAAATTAATCCCTGGAAACAAATTAAGCTATTTTTAATGGGTCACAGCCACATATCAATTTAAATTTTATTTACTTGTAATGTAGCATAATCTAATAATGGCTTAACGGTCGTTAGTTGTCGGTTAGGTAAAATAACCTAAATTACTATTCCAATACAGTCTAATAAAATGTAATCAAGAAAAAAATGTATAAATACAAAATACACCTGCTTATGAATAGCCTATTGCTTGATGCTGGAGTATCTAAATATACAACAAAATATCTAAATATATAACAAAGTAAGAAAACATGAAAACTCATTAAACTTATTTTTAATGTAGGCCTATATAATTTAATAATTAAACAGTTTTTTTTAAGGATTAAGAACAGACTATTTGCATATTTGTGCATTAGATGAAATTATGTATGGAAACAGCCTAAGGGCAATTTCTTTTCACGATACACCAAAACTTACTTTTTTTTTTTTTTTTTTTTTAAGGATGATGTCATCACGCACATCATTTTATCTGTGAAAGACCAGAAACAGGCTGGAGACAGGAAATTTCGCAAATATGTTTTTACGCAAATTCTCTTTGTCGATAACAAAACAGCGTAAAAACTGTATGGAAACTAGGCTATTGAGCAGTTTACACATAAAGATGGATAAGCGTGCGATCACCCCATGTTTATTCCAAGATAACAACCCGACCCTGTCGACGAGCTTAATTGGTTTTAAATCATGCTTAAAATACTGTAGTGTGAACTAGGCTTTATTCTAACCCTACCAGTCTACTAATACTAATAATCTAGTGACAGTTAGTACATGTAGGTTCAACGTCACTTTAAAAAAACAGAAAATGTTAAAGGGACCATTGACAAATGACATATTTTAGACTAGATTTAACCCTCAAACTTACAGGACGTTTTTATAGTACAATGGCCTCTTATTTGTCAAACGATCAATAGAATTTTGGTTTATGAGTTCATGTCCGCTTTAAGGTAGTTGGTTTCTTTCTTTTTTCTTATTAAAATCAACTTGTTACATTTCACTGTGCGATATTCCATTCTGAACCACCTTTATAGCACAGTTCTCCTTCTAGGCAGGTTTTACTACAGCGTTTTATCTCATATTCAGCTACACTGACCTTCACACAAGCTCTGATGAGTCATATCAGCCTGTAAATAAAAACCCATAGTAGCACGCGCTGACGGGGCCCTTTATTTAGCGTCGATAAGTCAGACACACAGAACTGGCACATCCAACACTTGCAGACTGCAGTCAGGATGCAGGTGCTTCTCTCGGGAGCTCAATAGACCTTGTGCTGGAGTATCTACTTAAAAACGTCTCAAAAACTAGATCTGCATCACTGTCCTAGCACTGATTGAATATGCGATCACTTTGAAATAATACTGACGTGATGTTAAGACTGTATTGTCTGCCAGAGCCTCACAAAGGGTGATGTGAAGGGCTCTGGCAACATCACAGGGGCCGACAGTGTCGTCTAAATAGAGCTCATTGTGAGAGTTCTGGCAGATTCTAATACTGCTAACACAGCCTCCTCCTGTTTTCTAACCATTGCTGGCTAAAACACAGAACAACTATTGAAGACCGGCTGAATAACTTAGCAGTGTAGCATTTAGAGGAAGGAAATGGTGGTCTTTGTACCTCCCAAAAGCTGTCCATGGCCTCATCAGCAACAGCGGATTCATCGTAAGAGCCAGACATGGTGCTGGGTGATGCCAAGCAGGACTGAACACGTCTGCAGAAAAGCGGACTTCCTCAAGCACTAAAAAAAGAGAGAGACAGACAACTGTTTGAATGCCATTGCGTTAAAGATAAAAATATCAAAGCAGTTGGCAAAACAAGTTGGAAAAGCACAATTTTATCTCGTTAAAACGATCAAACGCTTGATTTCATATCCAAAATCAAGAAAGAAGCACTGAAACTTTGTGATTATCACAGAATAGTAGAATAGGTTCATTTTTAATGTGATTTTCTACACTGTGTTTAAACTTTAAGAACTGACTTCATACATCCAGTTAAATAAGTAACAAAGCAATGTCCAAAATGGAAATTTAACCCATAACCTGATGTGCTGCTCTGTTGTTTTCAGCTGACTATATACAAAAAGCCGAGAAATGCAGCATGCTGACACTTAACTAATTAACATATTTACTGCAAACTACTTCTCCAAGGAAAACAAACCGTTGTGTATGCTGTCAAAAAATAATTATGATAAAAATAAACCAGAATTTGTGCAACCCACTCTACCACAACATGGGCTTCACAAACCTAGAAGTACATCGGAGACAAATAAACACAGATTCATAACACAGTAAACCTGGACCCCTGAGCTATGGAAAGGTGAGCATGGTTTAATGAGTCTTTAACCCAGTTTCTAAAACCCAAATTCCTTAAGCCCAGTGTGACAGAGAACCCATAATGACACCTTGTAAGAGTCTTAAGGATTCTTATTTTCTTAGCTGTTTGCTTCTCGCAGCCAAGTGATATGTAGCATTTAACAGAAAATGTTTGCATATTAATGATAATTACCCTGCAAACCATGCTGAAATGACTGAAAAGTGTTTTATTAACAGAAAGCTTAAGACAAATACCACATATACATCTGTGAACATATAGAAATGGTTTAATGGGATTTTCTATATCAGAAAAGAAACTGCGTTAAAAAGTGTTTGCACTGAATGAAGTCTTAGACTTTATTTAGCTTGAATCACTGAAATGACCTAGTTATTTTACTTTTATACATGTTGATCAACAGTCAATCGTTCTTCTAACAAAGATTTGATTTTAGAATTGCACATGAATCATGAAATGCAGCTTCTCAAATATTTATATAAATAGTTTACATACACCTTGCAGAATCTGCAAAATGTTCATAAAGTTAGCAAAACAAGAGGGATCATACAAAATGCATGTTCTTTTTGAATTAGTACTGACATGAATAAGGTATTTTACTAAAGATGTTTGCATACTATGTTGTTACCTGAATGATACACAGCTGTGTTTTTGTGTTTAATTATAGTTGTTCATGAGTCCCTTGTTTGACCTGAACAGTTAAATGGGGTAATTTTACCATGTAAGTATTTTCTGTAGCCTCTAAAGGGCAGAAATAAATGGTGGGGGAGAAATTATATTCAGGCAAAACAAGAATGTTTTCATGCATGGCTCTTAATGCGTTGTTTTTGTCCTTCCGAACCAACAATAAGTGTTTGTACCTTCTGTAATAGCTGCATATGAGTGTGTCTCAGTATAAAAAGATGCATCTCAAATACAGTCATTGTTGGAAAGGGTTCAAACACACAAAAATGAAGGATTTTTCTGAAGAACAGCAGACAGTTTAATTGTTTACGACAAACAAGGGACTCATGAACAACCCTCACTAAACACGAAAACACAGCTGTGGATCATTCAGGTAACAACACAGTAAGGGGATGTAAACTTTTGAACTATTATTTTCTCTTTTGGACTATATGTAAACATTCTGCAAGGTGCAAGTAAACTTTTCACTTCATCCTAATATCTGTTTCAGCACATTCAAAAAGAGAATTTGAATGAATCCCCATCTTACACGGAGACCATATTATCAACGATATCTTTTATGTTCAGTGTCAGGACAACAGCTGGGTTTACTCCATGTATTATTACTAATATTACTATTTAATGATTTCATCTGTGAGGACGTCATTCATTCATTTGAATTATGGTTACCGTGCTGCTGAATACTGTATACTGACAGGCATTTATGCTAAGCGTAAATACTTTTTCTAATTGTAGTAGTTATAATTTCTAATGAAAACGGTCATCACACCAGAATACGCTTACTTCATTAAAAAACGACCAAAGATGATTAAAACATAAAGATTTAAAATGCTTCTGAGCTCACTACAGGTAACATTCAACAAACAAGGGGATGGCATTTAATTGTGAGTAGCTGGTAATTAAGACAAAGGTTTGTGCAAGACTGACACAGATGTTTGTCTGCCTCTGCACTTCAACATTTATTAGAAACTGACTAGTTACAGTGATTAGACCCAGTGTACCCTGTCAGAGGGTCAAGAAAACAGTTACTATTATCATAATTGTATTTGATCATAAAACCAGATTGCGCTGTAACCTGAACTGCTTCCTGCAAATCATGCTGAATCTGCTGTTTATTGGTTTACCAGTTTAGCTAGGTAAGTGAACCAAAAGAGGTTGTTTATATACTGATGTTGAGATATGTCAAAGTGTAGGATATAAAGTAGATTAATCTGTGCAGATTAAAGCTCTTAACCACCTTCGTGAAACGGTTAACCATTTTTCCAGTCACATTTTTAATTTGGGGACAACTTCTCACTATTTATTATAACTCATACCTCAATAAACTCCTAATTCGCAGCTTATTAACAGTTAGTAAGTAGTTACCTTAGGGTATTAGCTTATTACTTAAGTTCAGGTATTAGCATTAGGGATGTAGAATATGCTCATTTACAATATGTGTTTAGTAAGTACTAATAAACAGCCAGTAAGTTAATAATCATTCAATCATTCTAGTAAACAATAGTTATTAGTGAGAATTAGACTCACTAGTGTTACCAAAAGCTCTCAGCAGACCCAGCTACAAGGGAAAAATCCATTCCATGCACACAGTATCTAGCTCTTTGTTTTGAGAAAAAGCTATGAACTTACCACCGGTGAACCCATTTACAAACAATGGCAGGACCTTTTAAGAGTAAAATAATCCAGATATCATTACACAGGTGATATTATTGGCCTCTAATGTTTTAGTATAGTAGTTGTTTCTAATGCAGTCTTGGTTGTGAAGTGCGTCTGGAGCTCATGTAGAGGATAATCCTGCAGTGTTCCACTTGAATGGCTTAGACGGCATGAAGCAAGGGTTACAGGGAGGAGCGAGAGAACGAGAGAGAGAGAGAGACCGAGAGAGTGATCACACCAGCACACTGGGGAACATTGTGAGAGAAAGCTGCTGGGTTGCTCTGGTGAGGAAACATTTGCTTTGTGTCTTAGTAGTGCTCCTATTAATGGATTTATAAAAGATCTTTCATGTAGTGTGTAACACAGCTTTAAGTGAATGAAAACATCCTGCAAGGTTATTAATCTGAAAGTGCACCGTGTATAAAGTTATTGTCTCTCAAAAGAAAAAGTGAAACGAGTCGCTTTTAAAACAAATCTAGGTGTTTCTTTAAATATCTGTTTCTCTGGTGACACACAGCAGCGCTGAGCTCACAAACACTGCTTTATCAAACATTACAGACATGATGAGATGAACATGAAACGAGACCAATCACCACGGATAAGCATCACACAAAGGAGGGGTTTGGAAAAATAAATCATTCAGCTTTTGAGTGAAAACGGTCAAAATAAATGCATATCATAGGGCAATGAATGTTTTCTGACCTTGCATGCATGTCACCCTTCAGTATGAATCTTTCATTACTCACGATAGGGGCACGTTAAGATGAAGCTGTGGAAGCCATCATTTCATAAAATGAAACACAACAACCACAAACTATCACACCAAACCAGCCAAGATCACAAATGACAGAAATGATTCTTTCCCTCTTTAAAACAGTGAACTGCCTAAAGCAGAACTGCAGTCATGTATGCATTAGGAAACTAGTATCTAGCCTTGTGAAAAAAAAATGTGCACCTATATTTTATTGCAAAATAAAAAAGCATATATCATGTTAATTAAATAAAGGTGAACTTAAAGAGTTTTTAGGGTCTCTTAGTTATTAGCTTGCTATAATCTTAGCCATTTTACAACCTTTTACATCCCTACACACCTAAACTTAACAACCACGTTTGACACAACCTGTATTGTTAAAAGTGCTATATGAATAAAGGTGATTGATTGTTGTTAATAAGCAAAAACATTAATTTATTGAAAGATAGGTCATAGTTAATTGTGAATAAGTGTTTTCTATGCTAAAGTTTTACCAAAAGTTTCAACAGAAATGACATTAAAGTAGTTTTATGTTAGATCTAGAACTATTATCAGGACATTTGGTCAATAATGCATTTTCCTAGACTATATATATATGTTTATATATACATGATAGCAGCACAAAGAAGACACTTTACCCATCATCACGATGCTTCATTCACAGCATGTTTAATGCATCTAATGTCTCTCTCTCTGTTTAATTAAACCTGCAAGCAGCCAGAGAAATAACACCAGCTTCCTGAAGAGAGGCCTCCACAGGTTTGGAGTCTAACAGAGGTGACAACCCAAATCAATCCACTAATGAAATGAGGGAATAGTCAGGTGAACTGAAGGGACAATGGTCTACTTGACATGAATTGACACAGACAGGAGGAGAGAGAGACAGTGTCTTGAGGAGTCCATGTCATTATTAACACCACATTGTCTCACTGACAAGAATACACGTGATACAATACATGTGATAATAGCAACCTGTCAGCCTTCAGCATTCATTTCACATATTTAACATGACTTTGTTTGCTGTCATGTGTCAATCTTTATTTACTAGGACTGTCCATTAATTACAAATCTGAATCCCATTAGGGTAACATTTCAGATTATGAGTTTATTGAAGGAAAAGTTGTAGTTAATAGTCAATAAGTGTAACCTATTCTAAAGTGTTGCCACATTTTTATATAAGTCATTATATTAATGTGGCAGATCTGACTATAATTTATATATAGTACAGGCCAAAAGTTGGGACACCTTCTCATTCAATGTGTTTTCTTTATTTTCATGACCATTTACATTGGTAGATTCTCACTAAAGTACAGCAGCCACCCTTTGCTCTGATTGCTGCTTGGCACACTCTTGGCATTCTCTCGATGAGCTTCAAGAGGTAGTCACCTGAAATAGTTTTCACTGCTTTACCAATGGGGTTGGTTACCACACAGCCAACAGCCCTATTGGACAACTGTTAAAATTCATATTATGGCAAGAACCGACCAGCTAACTAAAGAAAAATGAGTGGCCATCATTACTTTAAGAAATGAAGGTCAGTCAGTCCTCTGCTTCTAAAGACAAGTTCATCAGATTCACCAGCCTCAGAAATCTCAAGTTAACAGCAGCTCAGATCAGAGACCAGATAAATGCCACACAGAGTTCTAGCAGCAGACCCATGGTCAAATAGCTGCCAGGAAACTACTGCTAAGGGGAGGCAACAAGCAAAAGAGATTTGCTTGGGCCAAGAAACACAAGGAATGGACATAAGACCAGTGGAAATCTGTGCTTTGGTCTGATGAGTCCAAATTTGAGATCTTTGGTTCCAACCACCATGTCTTTGTGAGATGCCAAAAAGGTGAACGGATGGATTCCACATGCCTGGTTCCCACTGTGAAGCATGGAGGAGAAGGTGTTATGGTGTGGGGGTGTTTTGCTGGTGATACTGTTAGGGATTTATTAAAAATTGTAGGCACACTGAACCAGCATGTCTACCACAGCATCCTGCAGCGACATGCCATCCCACCCGGTTTGCGTTTAGTTAAACGATGATTTATTTTTCAACAGGACAGTGACCCCAAACACACCTTCAGGCTGTGTGAGGGATATTTGACCAAGAAGGAGAGTGATGGAGTGCTGCGGCAGATAACCTGGCCTCCACAGTCACCAGACCTGAACCTAATCAAGATGGTTTGGGGTGACCTGGACCGCAGAATAAAAGCCAACAAGTGCTAAACACCACTGGAAACTCCTTCAAGACGGTTGGAAAATCATTTCAGGTGACTACCTCTTAAAGCTCATCGAGAGAATGCCAAGAGTGTGCAAAGCAGTAATCAGAGCAAAGTGTGGCTATTTTGAAGAAACTAGAATATAAAAGATATTCACCTTTTTTTGTTAAGTACATAATTCCACATGTGCTCATTCATAGTTTCAATGCCTTCAGTGGGAATCTATGTAAATGGTCATGAAAATAAAGTAAAAACACATTGAATGTGTTGAAGGTGTGTCCAAACATGAAAATATCCAGCCTGGTTCACAGAAATACTGTATGCAGTACGGAACAGAAAGCCGGGGCTGGATATTTTCATGTTCATAATCACCCTGGAGTGCTCACTGTTGTGAATATGAATGGGAATATACTTCAGAGATATTTTACTCATAAAAATTTTTTAGGGGTGCCAATAATTCTGGCCAACAAGTATTGGAGAAAAACATTTATTTCACAATGAGATTTTTTCCCCATTTCAATTGTTTTAATTCAATGATAGGCTACAATTTTGTAACCATTTTGAACGAAAGAACAAAAGGATTATTTTTACAGCCACCTTTTCTCAGATTTAAAGGTGGCAATATTAGTGGAAGGCACTGTATACACATACAGTACACACACTCTCTGAATTTATCTTCCACTAGCCTCTGTTTCCTCTGCTTCACATGGTCACCTGTTCTGCTCCAAAACCCTTACAGTTCAGAAACTCTTTCAGAGAGACTCCACCAACCCCTCAAAATTCTCAGTTCTCTGCATAGTTTCCATACACCTGCTTTCATGACATTATATATAACCTGTACGTTAACAATTATATCAAAACGGGATGCTACATTTGTATAAACAGCCTCTCTCTGTCACAGGCTCCATCAAACCACTTCAGTACCAAAAGCAGAGCACAGAAATGGTGATTCTAAGGGGAAAAAAAGAGCCATAACGATTGAAAGAGAGAGGACCTGACCTCATAGAGTTCTCCCGCTTTGAAAAAAAATATGCAGCTCTTGTTAAATTGATGTGCATCTCTCAGTCTTCCTCTCTCTATCAAGTGTGGTCAACTAGGTTGTGCTACTTTAATGTAGCAAAATGTCTGTACTGCACTACAGCACAAGCTGCTCTCTCAGAGAAATCACTCATCCACTCTTAACCTCTGCATCAACAGTGCATACAGACTAGCACACATGCAAATACACAGCACTGCTGCTGTATCTCGACAGAGTTAATCCACAGATGGATTAAATTTTTTTGCAGAACACAGACAGTTCTGCACCTTTGCTTACCTGAGGTGCTGTGCATCTGACCAGTGGATGCTTTGATATAATTTGAACATGTGCAAACATTTATGCAGGAGTTCACATTTGATATCTCTTTATTTGCATACTTTGAAATGAGAACCATTCGTTTTGCAATAGGACTAACACAGTTATAGTACGTGTAGGGTGATATATTATCTGTGCTTTTTTTTCTATTTTGAGGTAAGCAATAAAATATAAGGTCCAAAACATAGCTTTCTCAATGGATAGTCTATTTAAATATGTAATTTATTCCTGTAATCAACATGAAGCCATTACTCCAGTCTTCAGAGGAAATTATGCTCAATTGTTGCTTAAGAAATATTTATTTTTATTAGAAATAATACCATTTTACAATATAATACAGTTATTTTACTATATTTTTGATTAAACAAATTAATCTTTGGTGAGAATAGGTATTATTATATATCAGTTTTTTTTTTTTAAAACTGTGATTGAAAAATCTATAGAAGTCGACCCATACTGCAAATCAACATAACTAATTATATATAATTTAGTGCAAATTCTGTAGTTTTTCTTTTCAGTAAGACCTTACAAAGTACTCGAGTGGGTGACACAGATTGTCAAATGAGACAATTATATACTTTTTTTCTGTGTTAATTAAGCTATTAATTTAAATCTCAGTAAGACCCATATTATCATTTCTGAGTTCTGAAATGCACTTAACCTTTTTTCTCAGCTCTCTTAATATCATTTGCTTCTTTTGACCTTGTGTTTTCCTGCTTTGTGAATGGTCTGTTATTAAAACGGGTGTCCCACTGTAATTTGTGTTTTTAAACATATCATATAATTAGCTGCAAATTATCATTAATAACTTATGAAAAAAAAAAAATCATTCACAAGGTCAGCCTTATGGGTATGTGGGCTGATGGAAGGTATTAAAAAGCTCTTTACACACACACACACACACACACACACACACACACACACACAAACACACACACACACACACTCAAATGATGTGAACAGTTAGTTCTGTGAACAGAATAATTATAGCCAAGTAAATTGGTGTCCAGAGAGAGGCTTTGATCTCAAATTGTCCCTGATGGACGATTGTGAGGGGAGTGATGCTGTTATAGTGTTACACCACCTGACCTAGCACATAAAGAATGTTTTGATGTTTAAAAAATTATAACCTCTCTCAATGTTTTGACACACGGCAATCCTAGCATTTAAAAGCAATTTTATTAAATGCTGTCTAAAAAACATCTTTTATAAGACACTGCAAAAAATATTTTTGGAAAATATAGAGTTGTCTCAGTTTTGGTTGTTTGAATATTTTATGTCTGTTTTGGGACATTCTGCAGCACTTCAAAGTTTCTAAATTACCCAAAAGAAAATTGGAAATTAGTAAAACTGCAAAGCCTACTGAAACTATTGTTACAATGCTGTGAAATAGTTCTTGTGAAAGAATGTTCCACATCCAAAACAAGTTAAGCTCTGTCGATGCCATCTGTGGCATGCTGCCGATTTCCATAGACAATACATTCCATTAATGCACATACATTTATAAAAGCCTATGTGGAAAAGATTATTTAAAACAAATATGTTTTTGTTAATGCACTTACATTGAGTCTTCTGCACAAATATGTGTGAGCTGCAAAATACTTTTGCTGTTCTAATAACAACACTTTCTGATGTCCTTATCATGCTAAAGTAATAGGGATTTACATGACAGATGTTGGAAAATTAACTAACCCCATACAGATCTATTATAAAAAAATTATTTCCAGTATAAATAGGTAAAAAAAGTAGCACATCGGACCTTAAAGTGTGACCGCCAATAATATAATATGCAAAGTAAAACTAGTGCAGCATTTGTTAATTTTGACTAATGTTAATAAATTGAACGTTATTAAGTATTCTTACGTAAATGCATAGATTTTGGAGCACATCACCATTACACCAACAGGGACTGTAATGATGGCACATTTTTAATACATTAATAAAACACATTAATAATAAAGTTGGTCAGGGTCTTTGTGCAATACAGTCCTTCCACACCAAACTCATTCAACCATGTCTTTATGGGCATTGCTTTATGCATTGGGGCACAGCCATGCTAGAATAGAAAAAATCCTATGTTCCCACTGTTCCCACAAAGTTGGATCCATAGCATTGTCTACAATGTCTTGGTGTGCTGAAGCAATAGGAAAAAACTGTAACTACAAAATCCACCAAATTTTAGAATTATTGTTCAGTTATCAGCAGTGTTGGGGCTAGTTACTCAAATAAGTAATATATTACCGCCATGGTGATGACACACATCAACCCCATCAACTTCTGCAAGAAATCGCCTATCATTTAAAGACAATATCGCCAAAACTGACTAGGTTTGCCCTTCACAACATTAGAAAGATCAGGCCCTTTCTTACAGAGCAAGCCACACAACTCCTGATCCAGGCCCTGGTAATCTCCAGGCTGGACTACTGTAATGCTCTTCTAGCCGGGCTTACCTCGTGCACAATCAAACCTCTTCAAATGATCCAGAGCGCAGCAGCACGACTGGTCTTCAACGAGCCCAAAAGAGCCCATGTTACACTTCTTTTTATCTCCCTGCACTGGCTCCCAATTGCAGCTCGTATCAAATTCAAGACACTGATGCTTGCATTTGGAACAATCACCGGCTCTGCTCCCGCCTACCTGCACTCACTGCTTCCACTCTACACTCCCTCCAGAACTCTGAGATCCGCCAGTGAGCAACGCCTCATTGTACCATCACAAAGAGGCACAAAATATCTTTCCAGAGCATTCTCTTACATCGTTCTTGGCTTGTGGAATGATCTTCCCATCACTATTCGAAACGCCAACTCCCTTACAACTTTCAAATGACTGCTGATCTAATACTATCTCATGGAATAACACGCAGCCATATACACAGCAAGTGTGTTTTTGCCATATGTAGCGTGTGTTGTGCTCTGATGAAACAAACAAATAAAGTTAACATTGCGAATACGAATCATCTTTTTGTTCACTTTATGGATACGTGATCATCACACTCGTTTTTTACCACGACCAAGAAGTCTTGATACAAATTCACCCAAACAGACTAAATGTGGAAATTGTCATCTGCTATTTCTGAAACAACATGCGTAATAAAATAGCATTTATAAATCTGCTTTAAAAAAACATTCACAACTCTTTACGAATCAGATTTTCTTGTTTATAATTCATGCAGAACTATTTCTTTTCATGCTAAACTGTGAGTCGCGTAAGAAATTTTACATTTCACAAGATTATATGTGCATAGTTTGGGTTTCTTCACATTATTTCTCACGTTCAACAACACTGCTAAAAACATATGTTTACAACCTAAGATTACGTTTCGTTTTAAGCAAAAGGTTTGCTGTTGTATTTATTTGTTATCTATATATAAGCAAGAATTTATGTTTTTAAAAATATCTGTTTGATTTATTCAAATATTTCTCTGACCCTGCACTGAATATTTGAGACATATAATAATTGTTTCTTATTGTTTTAGATCTTTTATTCAGTAAACTAAAAACTCAGTATATGTGCGTCATCAGACTATTATTGCCCCTAGTGATTTACTGACTATGACACCTCCCTCGACCATGCTACAGGACGAGGGGATGGGCTAAGCCCATAAAACCAGCATTCACCGGGCAGTTACGGCATTTTTACGTTCGTGTTTGACCTGCCACTGTTTTTTTGCTATCGACATGGATCAACAGAATAAGCTTCAAGAAGGCGACTTGTCTAAAGGCCGACATTCAAAATATTTTTTCTATGAATATTACACCGGATGATGTGAAACATATGCCGGAAATCGAAACCACGGCTGAGATGCCACAAGACCATCACGGCTTGTAGCGGCAAATCTGTATTCTAGAAAGCGGCTACAAAGCTCTATACTAATTAGGTAGCAAAATCTATATTGGATAGTCGAGTTCTGAAAATCTGACGCTTCACAAAAGAGATGGATAGTGCCCGGAACTCCAGCGCTGACTCGGACAAACAACCGAAGTGTAATTGCAATGCGGGACAAAACATGTTTTTGCGGTTTTAGACTTTTTGTCTTAACCACGTTACAGAGGACAAATGATCGATTCCCATCAGCCCAGGTGTGACCAACGAAAAAGATGATCTGCATTAGCCATTAAGACTCTCTTAATAACTATTAATTCGCAGAAATAAAATTAAAAATATTTAATTCAAAGCTTTAAACTGCATTTTAAATTATGTGAATTTAATAATAATAATAATAATGATGTTGTTGATGATGCTGATAATTATATGAAGACGATGCGTTAATTGACATTTAATATTAATGTAATATTTGTTTTTGTAATAGATGTTCATACCATGTTCCGGTTGAGTGAACGCTGGTGCGCTTGGCTGCCGCTGCTCACCGGTAAGACTTCGTTTGTTTGCTCGTCTTGGTTTGTTTACCATTGCGCTGACTAAATATGTGGACTACTGCCTGGTTTGTGATTATCTGGGCTCTGTTACCTGTACATCGATTTGCGTTGGGGTTGCTCTAGTACTCTGCTGTTGAACTTCTCCGGCTGCGTCCCTCTTTGTCAACGCCGCCTACTGTTTCACTGCATCTCCATCTGGACATCATCTTCCAACCGCGTCGGAGATACATTCATCGTGGGTACCGTTGAACGGTCTACCAGGATGCCTCGTCTGTAATAAAGTCATTTTGGTTCAACTCTCGCCGTCCTCCACGCCATGCTGATCGGTCTGTCAACCATAGTGTGCTTGCCAGCCTAACTAGGTCAGCTCACACTTCTGCTGTTCATGAGACTACCACCTTCAACTTCGGACTACTTAACATTCGCTCACTTAAGAACAAGGGGTCTCTTGTTCAGGATCTCCTTGTCGATCATAAGATTGATTTTCTTTGTTTAATCGAGACTTGGCAAAAAACCTAATGACTGAATTTTACTGAACTCAATGAATTCATTCCACCGGGATTTGTTTACACATGTCAACCTCGCGGCACTGGCAGCGGAGGAGGTCTCGCGATGATATATCGCAAGAAGTGGAATGTTTTGCCGATGTCTGTCCCTGCTTTCAACTCTTTTGAATGTACTGTTTGCAAGTTACCTGGCTCTCCCCCTACCGTCATTGCTGTTGTTTATTGTCCACCTAAACCAAATAGTGACTTTTTAAATGACTTTGCTGCTTTCCTTACTCATCTTGTCATTGTCTCCCCTAATATTATCTTGCTGGGTGACTTCAATATTCATATGGACAGTATTAACAACACTCTTACCAGAGAATTTATGTCCTGCCTAGAGAACTTTGGGCTCCAACAGTTCACCAAGGTTCCCACTCATTCGAAAGGACACATTTTGAACCTAATTTGTTGCTCTGGTGTCTCCTCTCTTGATCATATGACTGATGAACTGCCTTTCTCTGACCACTATCTCCTCTCTTTTAATCTTCAACTCTCTATATATATCCCACAGCTTCCGCACACAATTACTTTTTGCAATATCAAGAAAATTAATTTGGACTCGCATATTGCCACTCTTAATTTAACTACCGCTGATGAGTTGATTTTGCATTATAACACCAGCCTTCATCATATTCTCAATTTTCTTGCCCCATTTAAAACCAAGTCAGTTTTTATGGGTGGCTAAATAGTGCGGTATGCGGTATTACTGCCGTTTAAAAATAAATAAATAAATATTAATCTTGATTTTACTGCAAACAAAGCTCTATTGCTGAGTTGTGTAGCATATTTTGTTGCTTTTTAACTGACAGAGAGCAAAACAGTTTTATTTTTTTAGTGCCAAACAGCAAGAACATGTCTTTTCCAATTTAAAAAAACGAAATCAAATCTTTCTAAAGTAGGCTAACAATAAACCAACAATAATATTTTTTTTTTTCCAATTTGAAAAACGAAAAAATTCTAAAGTATCACATGAAAACGAAATGTTGGCCTAAGTAAAAAACACAGAATAGATAAAAATTAGGCCTGACGTTACTTAAACTTTAACGAATGTGATTTACAGCTGGGTTATCATATCCTTATTTCGCGCTAGGAAAACCAACATATTGACCTTATGTGGTTTCAGGGAGGATCGCATGGGGGTAACAATATTCCCGGCGGCACTGAAAACCCTCTCCGACGGTGTGCTCGTTGCACAAATACACATGTATTTGCGCGCGACTTTAGACAGCAGCGGATATCTTGACTGATTATCGCGCCACCAGGACAGTGGGTTTGCGTTGGAGTCTATGCATTCTTCCTGCAGGTAGCGCGTGAGCTCGTTCTCTGCTCGCACTCTCTCGGGTATGGGCGCTGACGCAGAGGTTGTCCGTGACTTCAGCAGGTCTCCTAGAGTCTTTTTCTTTGCTGCAGGTGGCACCACCGCTTGCTCTTCGTCTCCAACCACTGACGCACTGGCAGCGCTCCCTTCGTCCTCCAC
>JAUCMT010000054.1:602980-624870 GCA_032357475.1 Enteromius thamalakanensis | reverse complement strand
TAAACTATCATATTAAATGTAATAATTTGTTTGCATATCCACTGTATATATATATATATATATATATATATATATATATATAAACGTTTTTGGATCAGCCAAGTCTTGCAAATTATATCTAAGTTCTAAATGACTGTTTTTACGAGCTGAATTGTGGCTGCAACAAACTAAACAGACTGAATTGACCATAAACACTATTAATAAAACCTAATGAATAGCAATGGGTGCGCACATATGGCTTCATTGGAATGTTTTAGATCATTTAATATGGAGTCAGTGACGTTGATCCAAACATTTATACAAAAAAACTTGCACAAACGAGCTTTAGTTCCCACTTGATAGTATTAATATCATCAAGACCAAGTCTGGTCTTACTAAGAGTTATGCTATGATTGTTACATTTGAACATAATACTTAAAACCTCCTGCAGTCCTCTAAACACCACCATCACACTCCCAAATAACAGTTTTACTCTTTACTCTTACAGTAAAGGTGTTACAGGCTACTATTCCATCAAAGCTGTCTGGCTCTCCAGGGTCAAGCTGTTAAAAGGCTGGATCACCTGTGATGCCGTAACTTATCATTATGGAAATGTGTATGCTGACAGTATACATTAGCAGAGTTATATGAGGAACACGTACGGCTGAAAAGCCTCTGTTTTATCCCACAGGTTTCAGCCATGAGACTAAACCTGATCCTGGCACTGTCACTCCTCGCCTGTCTGACCTTCAGCCTCGCAAAAGATCAGAGACGTCCCTTGGCACGAGGTAGAAGACGAGGTGACGGACCAAAACGAGCAAGAAAACAGACGCCTAATACCGCAGCAGAAAGCAATGGACAAGATGGATCTATATTTATTGAGTCTAACAAGAACACGATGGAGCCAAAGTACGAAGTGACTGCAGGTCAGTGTAAATGAAGTTAAAGTTGTTTCTCAGTTTAGAAACTGAAAAACACAAAAAGGTGAATAATGACTGGCTGATGGTATCTTTCACTGTTTTTTTATGTTAACAATGAATAAAAATGATGAAAATGTTGCTAGTATAAGAATAACAAAATCTATTTTTTAAAAACAGTAGATTTTGGAAATGCATAAAAATCCAAGTAAACATTGAGAGTCTTTAAAATGCTTTGCTAAGAATCACATTGGTTCGTTTATATGATATAGTACATGACCATTCTGCCCAAGGTGGTAACAGTCAGTTCTGAACACTGACCACATGATTATACACTGGGAACATGTGACACTGTGAACCTGCTATTGCGAAAAACACAAACATCCGCTCACAACCAACTTTCACTTGTGACAAAACAAACACACTGTCAGTGTCTTTCACATTAGAGGCAATAAGAGATCTGTATTTCCTACAAATGAGTAGCCAAAGTGTGAGTGAAAAACATTAAACAACAGAAAGAAACACTACTTCCCAGCAAACTCATTTTACTACTGTATTGCTAGCATGCAGACACCATTAACTACTAAGATCTTCCTACATGAGAATGTAGATGTAGAAAAGCTACATATATGCCAAGTGGAAAACCGTATTACGCTACTCTACAAAACCATTTTAACATCTAGATTATCCGTACTGGTCGCCAACATTGCTAGATGAACATTAACACGTGTTCGTTTTCAAAATCTGCCCTGTAAACGCAAACTGTGGCTTTTGTTATCTATTGGAGCTGTTTTTTATGTTTTAATCATTATTTTAAAATAATTTAATCGAATCAATATAGAAAGTGGCAGCCATGAGACATTGTCAAGGTATTTTAATGAAAGCAACATCAAATCAGACCAATTCATTGGTCTGAACTGATTCTTTGCCATGATTTAATCGCAACAATTCATTTAATTTAATTTCACCAAAAATTTTTAATCTGTAATATCATCATCAAAGTTCATTGATTATTACGCCACAATGAGAGAATAGTTCTTTACGGAAATTCTAAGTGGTCATGTATTATAATTTTTTCCCATCTTGTTTTCTCGTGATCACGTCTTAATTTTCTCGTTAGCTCAACATAACAAAAGTTATTTTCTCGTTATCACAACCTAATTTTCATTGCGTGTCTGGCATAAGAACACCAGGTAGCATTATCTGCACACTGCCGAAATTATAGAAATATACTTTGTATAAGTATATTTTGTTGCCTTGGTATGTCTATAGGCAGCCTAAAAGGTCTACTTCAATAAAACAATCGAAAACAAATTTGTGTTTAATACGTATAAATCCAACAAGAGGTAGTGTACGGTCTTCCCCATCTGAGCTCATTATGCTCACTCCTATGCAAGCCAACCCGCAGCGCAACCTATTCCTAAAGCCTGGAATTCAACCCAGAAGAACAACGTGATGCCACGCACAGCTTGAATCAACTAAAGATATCATTTAATAATAAATAATATGTCATTTAAATATAATCAGACTAAAGTATCAAGGCCGCCAAGGCATGTGAAATAAATATGAACGCAATAAGCTCATTTGTTTTACGTTTCTGAAACAAAACGAAATAATAGGCTAAATGAATCTTATTATTAATATTATTATTATTATTTAATCTATTGATTTCTTTCTGTTCGCATTTCGATTTGCTGTTACATCAACTTAAAGACTTTTAAGTTACTTCATTCCTTCAAATGAGTTTTAAGTTGAGACCAGAGGGGGGAAAAAATGGTGATCACGAGAAAACAACTTCTGTTATGTCAAAATCACGAGAAAAATAAGAAGGCCACACAGAGGGTAAAACCTATATGGGGTTTTTATTGACGCGGTCTCGCCTGCGGGTGTCGCTGTGGGGCGGAAGCAGCGAGGGTCACGCACCGAACAAGAAAGATTCGGAACCGGAAGAAAACAAGCGCTGCTTTAGCTTTAACTGCTGATCTGTGAATGAGGAAGATGGAAGATTTATTATCAATAAACTGCGTTAAACTTCTTATGACCGCTTTATTTTACACATGTGAGTATAAATATGAGTGTTTAATGTTTAGTCGAGTGTCTGTGCGATCACGAGATGATGAATATTGTTCACTCGCTCAGGCCTGGAATTAAAATATATTCATCTATAAATGTAAACATGTATTGGTAATTCGTTTACACTGATTTACATGATTGTAACAGTTAGACGAACGTAATCTCTTGTGTAATTATTGACTGAGCGGCTCTATTCTTTTACCTCACTAACAAAGAAGTTTCGAGAAGTATCATGGTAACGCCTTGTGTTATTCATGTAACGTTAACCTTAATATTGTTACTCTATTATGTTCTTTAGTATAGAAATATCATGCTAAAAGATCGTAATCGTAAATTATATTAAAGTAAACTTAAAGTGGTATTACAGTCCACAATCACTGTACCGTGATTTTACATATTAAATACCTCATTAAAAAACTGAAACATGATTTCATAATCTGTAATATGAGTAACGTACATTATGGAACGATACACATTTTTTTTTTTTTTTTTTGAAAAAATTAAATTGTATTTGCTTAAGGTAAATCAATATTTGAAAGATGATGACTGATATTGCCTCTAACAAAGTGGTATAAAATCCTCAGAATGAAATGATTATAAATAATATTTTAAAATCTTTTCAGAAAGTCAAAGTTGTGCTCTTTTTTGATTTATGCATGAACTTTTAAAGGCATGCTTTATATAAGAGAATGATAGAAATGTTATTTCTGTTTTTTGTAAAATAAA
The DNA here is from genome assembly GCA_032357475.1 of Enteromius thamalakanensis. Taxonomy (NCBI): domain Eukaryota; kingdom Metazoa; phylum Chordata; class Actinopteri; order Cypriniformes; family Cyprinidae; genus Enteromius; species Enteromius thamalakanensis. Next base: position 621,175 of record JAUCMT010000054.1, on the reverse strand, counting down.
ATAAAATGTTATTTTAGTTAAATTATTATTTTTGTTATGTTTTAATTATATATATATATATATATTATAAAGAGTCGAGCAGTAGCGTGTCATGTGACGTCTGAAGCGTGTGTGTGTGTGTTTCCGTTGCAGGTGTGTTGTCCAGCTCCGTGGAGCAGAAGATCTATGTTGAGCTGAATGAAACGGTTCCGTGTGTCCGGCTGCTGAATGCCACTCATCAGATCGGCTGCCAGTGTGAGTCCTGCGGTTCTCTTCATTCAGACTCTGTGTCAGGATCTGTGCTGTTCTTAATTGTTTTATTTGTCTCTCAGCGTCTATATCAGGAGACACAGGAGTGCTGCATGTGCTGGAGACAGAGTCAGACCTGGACTGGATTCTCAGCTCAGGGCCGCATCCTCCGTACATGGTGATCATGGAGACAGCCTTCTTCAACAGGTCCTGTAACGTGTGTCTCTCTGTGTGAGTGAGAGTGTGTGTGTGTGTGTGTGTGTGTGTGTGTGAGAGAGAGAGAGTTGTCTGTCTGTCTGTAAGTTTGTATGTGTGCGTCTGTCTTTGTGTGTGTGTATGTGTGTTCATCTCCAATCTCTGTGTGTGTGTAAGGTGTATGTGTTCGCGCACACGTGTCTCTGTGTGTGTCTGTGTGTGTACAGGTTTTTATAACCTCATGGGGACCAATTGTCCCCACAAAGATAGGAATACTAGTAAATTTTGACCTTGTGGGGACATTTGTTAGGACATTTCCCCACGAGGAAACAAGCTTATAAAACATACAGAATGAAGTTTTTTTTTTTTGAAGATTTGAAGTTTTTTGAGGGGCAATAGCGTATACGCTCTGTACAGTAGAACAAGCATTAGGCCTATGGAGAGTCCCCACAAGGACAGCAAACAGCTTTATAACAAGTATGACCTGAGGCACAGTGCCCCCTAGTGGTCAGGAGATAGGAAAAATTTCGATTTTTGCTTATAATATCTGAAAGGTTTGTCCAAAAATCATATATATATATATATATACATATATAGTACTTCGGACCGAAGCGGAAAAAAAATTGAAATGTTACGGTACCAGGTTTTCTGAAATACCGGTAGTACCGAGCAACAGGTGAACCCGGTACTTTCTGCTCTACCCGAAAGGTGCGCACTGCACAGTTGCGTCTTCTTCATTAAAGCACCGAGAGATGGTCATCGGCAGTGCTACTGATGAGGCGGCTCTGAATCTGCTCGTTGAAAAAAAAGAGGAGGAAAGAGCCACGTGTGGAAGTATTTTGTTTTTGAGGCTGATGACAAGCGCAAAATCATTGATCACCAAAAAGCCATCTGCAAGCGGTGTCATCGAAGTTTAATGTCAAAAGGAGGAAAATCATTGAACCTTATAAAACATCTGAAACATTGCAATTTGCTTAGTTAATCGTTACTGTGCGTTCACACCGCCGGCGAGAGCGTCCAAATTCGGCCTGGCCACCCTGCCAACGACGCTGTACAGAGATTTTTGGATGGTCTTGATGCACTGACGTAGATTGAATTTTGTCTTGTATTTAAAGGGGCCGCAAATAAAACAAGCTTGTGCGGACTGACCACACGGAGGGTATCAGTTAACCTCGTGAAATATATTGATTGCAAAAAGTAAGAAATTGATCGATGGAAAGAACTTTTTTTTTGGTACATGTTTTCTTTCAATTAAAAGCCATTTGCTGCAGCTCTCTACAACACATATTTTCCGTTTAATCCAATATGTTTTGATACGTCAGAGTATTCTAGAAAATACATCAAGTTAATGCACATTATCAGAATAAAGTTTCTTTTTTCGAAAAGTTCTTTTTTTCTTTTTAAAGTTTCGAGTCAGCAACACCTTGTGGTAAAAATGTAATATTCACATGGCTATCACTTTGTGGGATGATTTTTTTTCGTTTGAGTCACTTTTTAGACTCCTGAGTTGTTCCAGAGTCCACTGATATCAAACATGTCACGTTTTGCCTTATGGTTTGTGCTGGGTTGCATTTTAGCACTTAACCTGTTAACTGTCACGCTCGTTTTTGAGTGTAGGCATGCAAAGGTAATATCAAAATGCAAATAACATAATTCTGGAAAGCTTTTGAGTACAATCCTCATTCTGGTCTTATTTTAAAGAAGAGAATTTGAAGTTTTTTGGACAGAAGTCCGGAGTTTAAAAACATAAAAATGTATGTATAATATATTATTATCATAATCATATAATATATTTATTATTGTAATTTTATATTTTATTAAAATAATACATAAATAAAACTTTGGTTTACCCTAAAAATATATGAAATGAAAGCCATAGATCTAAATAAGCTGTGTACCGAATTTGAGAATGATATCACAAATAATGATATTTTTGTGAGCTGCTATACCAACAAAAGCCACTAGGCCTTTGACATTTTTGACTTCTTGACCTCACATCACAACACAGATTGATATGCTTTTTTTTTTACTTAAAAACATTGTTCAAGATGCAAGATATTTAAAAACAGCATAAACAGTGCATTTTTTTCAGCTAACATATCCAATAATATACAATTATACTGTTGAAAAAAAAAAACGGTATTACTACTATAAATAACTATGCATTCCATTGTACTAGCCTACATATATATAGTTATTTTCAACTTTTCAGTAATACACTTTACAGATTTTCTGATTAGAAACCTTTATCAGACACATCAAGTAGAGTGCAGATAAAGAAACCTAGAAAAAGTATAAAAAATAAAATAAAAATTACATTCATACATGATTCATGTATCAACTTACTACAAAGACTAGAGCAACCAGGATTTAATTATAAAAATGTAATTTTTAATTACATTCTCAATATTTCGGACAAATACTAGTAAATATATTTAGTTTTATTGACTATGAACATACAAACGAAAGTTAAAATGATTGGAATTTTTTTGCTATCTTCTCTTACAAATGAATAAATTGTCACTACATAACATTTTCTGCAAAAACCGTGATAAAATATGAAAAGTACACACGTAGAGCTTTCCAACGATATAGTTTATCAATGTTAGATGAGGTTAAGTACAGGATATTACCGTTTTAAACACATATTGGCAAATGGGCCCACCGGTGGTAGGAAATTCGGAAACATTGCATGCACCTGAAAGTACTCAAAACAGTGTCTACTTGTGTTCAAAAGTGATAAGCCATTTTATTAAATTTTTTAGAGGCTAAATTGATTTTTTTTGCCGTTTTAATCACAATGATCCAAAAATTGCTTTTATTACTTTGTGTCGATGCTACGTGTCATACTTAGCTCCTGATTTTGCCACTAAAGTGGCAACCAGCTTGAATTGCTGTTTGCAGCCAAATTTTTTATTATTTTATTTAAAACTGAATGCTAAACCCCTAGTCATGTTCAGCAGTTCATCTCAAGCTCGGCCCATCATCTCAGCCGCAAAACCAAGACATTTACATTAAAATTGCAAGTTTACACGTCCCATTCTAACAGTATACTGCCTTTTTAATCGATCCACTTACAACTTAGTGTTTTTAACTTAAATGTCAATGTTTTTATTTACTTTTTAAAAAATTAAACCAAATTTTAAAAGCAGAAGTGCATGAAATTCTGTGAAGAGTTCATAGCCATTTAGGTGCAGATTTTGAACCAATTAGTTTTTTGTGGTCAGGAACAAATGGAAACCAAATGAAGGACAAAACTTCCTGATCTCTATTCTGAAGAGAACGTTTAAGTAAGATCCGATGCAATTCACTTAGTCACACAGGATTTCTTACCATGGGGAATTGTATCGGTTAAAAGTAATACAAAATAAATACAACAACACAAAGCTATGTACGAATTCTTAACTTTATTACCATTTTGAATATAAATTCCTGCAGTCCACAATAGAAAATGCAAAGTGTATACATTGAAAAGACTGATCCCAAATAAGTTGTGTGCACGGGCACATAAAAACAAGACATCAGTATTGAAGGGGCATGTTAAAACCACTGCGTCAAACAGCCATAGTACCATCATGATCTACTTAATGGGGGCTCAGACCTAAGCAACTAGCAGGATGTAGTTTATTGTATTTATTATTAAAAAAAAAAAACACATAAGCCCTAACCTTCAGGTGCCACATTAAATCCTTTTGTCCATGATATAACAAATTAAAAAGTCAATTCAGTGCACCAAACATGTATGTATAGAAAAATAAACTAATAACACACAAATCTATCATCTCTACCACAGTCTGTGAACATGTTATGCATCTCTGACTAAATGCAGTCATTCCTGTGGTGTGTCCAGACGTTTATATATGGAGAGAGAAGAGAAAAAAACAGTTTCTGTTCATTGATGCATACCGCTGTAAGCGAAATCAGTTCAAAACAAAAACCCACACCAGAGACAGCTGTAAATGGATCAGAAACAAACACGCTTGCCAAAGGCTGCACTGAGACCAGTTGAACATCGTCAGGAAAGAGAAGAGAAATCCGTCATAGGCTGTTGTAAAGTGAGGTATGAACGTGACGGTCAAGTCCAGAGTAGAACTGACCTGGTTGCAGTATTCCGGGTTTAATTAACCATGTTTGTAGCAGCATTAAGTTCTGAGAGGAGACCCAGTCACTGGACCGATCAGCGTTCCCTGACATGGAATTTAACACGTCAAAAAAATAAAAATACACATCAAGCGAAAGTTGTCTGAGTGGACTGTAATGGGACAGAAGTGGTGACACAGCTGGGAAGTTCACAAGGAATTTGCGAGCAAATGGAATGATCTAGCATGTTCAAAAACAACTTTTAATGTTTGCCTGTGTAATTCACAGATTTGGGGCCGATACAATTAAAAGCACTGCTGGCGACTAATCATTTGCGGGGCCTTTTTTTGGAGCAAGAATCAGTTGGTTGTAAAAACTAGCCATTTCCACAATTAAAGACATTTCGAAAACTGTTCCTTAGCACATCCAATAACTGAACTACACTGAGAACAGACTGAGACTATATAGCTGTCAAGGGCCAGGAAATCTAATTCACAGGAATCAGCGAATAATGATGGTGGCGAGTCGGCAGAGGGCATTGGAGAAAAAAAAAAAGAAAAGAAAGTCAAACGTTTTCACGACAAAGCATTCAATGATATGTTGATTACAAGTTAAAAGTCCTCTAGATTATGCTCACTCGAAAAAATACGCTCATTTAATGTCTAGCTCGAATCACGGAGTAGCTAAAAAGTATAACTGGAGACATCGAGTTAACCACACACGCACACACAACCCAAGTAAAAACGAGTAGGTCAATTCACCTTTGTCCAGTACACAACGACATGAATTTCACACAACCTACCATAGATTTAGACGTGTAAAAATAAACTTGAATTCAAGGCCTGAAACTGTTTGCGAAGAGAAAAAATTAAGTATTTTGCAAATCGCTTTGTGTCAAGCCGCCATCAGAGCATATCTTTGTCCAGTATAATGACAGACACTTTCGACCAATTACCCATTGAGTGCGAGACATATACGTACACGCATACACGTGTGCATGCATCCATGAATGGACATACAGTATTTTGAGTCTTTTTTCCAGTGGTGTTACACAGAGAAGGCGCATGAAGTGTGCAAGCCTCCCTGACGCTAGGGGGCGCTAGAGCGTAAAGGTGAATTGGAGGGTGAGGGTGGTACTAGTGTAAGGGGAAGAGGGGAAATGGAAGGAGGGGAGGGGAGGGTCAGTCCAGCTCCGGTCAACAGGAAGAAATAACGTTGGATTGTGAGGTAGCACGAGTTGCGAGTTACTGTTCCTCTTCTTCCTCCTCCTCCTCCTCTTCCTCCTCAGAGGACTTAGATGGCTGCTCCTCCTTCTCCTGAACAGACAGATGGCAACAAGTGGTCAGAAGAGGATGCAACAGATCTTTCAAATTTAAATTGAATAGAACAGATGTACAGTTTTTACAACGGCATGCACCATAGAAGGGTCCTAGATCATGATTACAACTTTTAAAGCCATTTTGCTAGCTTACATTTAATAAAGAGAACAATCTGTATATTAACAGCCTCAATGCCCCTCATCTCAATTATTAAATATAAACCTGATTATATCATGTCATAATCAATCATGTCCTTGCTGCATTTCTGGACCTCGATCATGGTAGCATCCTTGCTGTCTATGGGAGGGTCAGAGTTCTTAAAGTTTTTCGAAGACAAACAAAAGGTCTTGCAGTTTTGGAGCCATATGAAGGTGGGTAGGTAATGAAAAAAAGGCTCACAAAGTATATTTAACATTTTGATTGTAGCATCCACTTGCCAATCCATCTGGTACCAAATCAAACCAGAGCCTCCTGTTTTCCAAGTTTGAATGACTAATGGCCACGATAACTAGTAGTGTGACTCAAAGCCAGAGGTTTGTGTGACTCAACTGGCCAGATTCCTGTGGACATGTTTGATTGAGGAAAACTACACTCCAGCGCTAGAACGTGCCTCATGTGAGAGGAATGCAGCACAAAGACACAGGGTTGATGACTACACCGTGAGCTGTCGAGGAAACAGGGGGCGGCACTGGGCTCTGCCTGATTACATGCCAAACTGACTTAACAGCAAAATAAAAGGCTTCAAGATATTTGATCTACTTTTATAAACAAGACCTACAAGAGAAACGAAGGGGGAGAAAGAACTGCAAGAAATCCCTCGTGAGAAGCAGCCAAATATTTTTCTTGTTGCCCATGGCAACTTCCCCGTTCAGCCTTGTGGTTTTCGCTATTAATGCACATGAAACGCACTAAACGGAAGACAGAGGAAAACTCACTGCTTTCTTGGGCCGTCCTCGGCGTTTCGTCCCTGCAGGTGCCGAAGCCGTCGCTGTTTTCTGAAAGAAAAAAAAGAGAATAAACATGTGCTACACATGCAGTTGAGCACCAGAGGGTGCTGTCGGGCTCGTGTTGGCAGGCAGCCCGGGGGCAGAGAGTTCATTGGCTATTATATTGGAAACGGACATGAGCAGCACGCAGTGCACTTCAGTTCGCCAGCCACCTGGTCCGGAGCTGAGAGACAGCTGGTACAAGCGGGCGAGAGAAATGGCAACACGCGCAACGCACACACAAACAAAGGGAAGAGGTGGTGTGTGCGCAGGGGGAAGGGTCGGTGGGTCAGCTGTCATCATAACAATAGATAGAGGGGAAGGAAGGGTAGAAGCAGGGGGTGGGGTTATCTCAGAGACTGCTCTGCTGCCTGTGCACCTGCAACGCACAGCGCCTGCTACGCCACAGGAAGCCAGCAGGAAGTCAATAGATTCAACCGGAATTCAGCAACTGGTTTTATCTGCACGCTCTAACAAAAACAAACTGATCAGGTCGCACTATTAAAGACACAAAATAAAAGCGAAGAGCTAAGAAGCTGACTATTAACAAGCATGTTTACGTTTAGGCAAATAAAGCAACTTGGGCATAATTCCACTTAAAATTAAATGTTCCATAAGAAGTGATTTGCAGTGATTCCATAGAATCACCACATCAGGTGCCGCTGCACAAAAGGTTAAGACTAGTCTTAAACGGTAGTTAACTAAATGTTTCTTTAAGACTGGTCACACTGGATTTAAATCATTTATTAGTCTAAGGTAAATACAAAAAATAAAACATAACTCTTGGTGAACTGCTAGTTGGTCAGACAACTTAACATGAGGGCAACTGGCCCTAGTTTTCAGAAAGAGCCTTAGGTCACACTTTATATTAAATTGTCTTCACTACTATGTACTTACATCAATAAATAAGCACATTATTATTTTGCAGAACACTTGTGCTGTTATTGAGGTTAGATATGGTTAGGGACAGGTTTGGTGGTATGGGAAGGTTTAAGGGCAAGTTAAGGTGCGAGGGATCAGTTTATAGATGTATTTACAGAAATTATTTACTACTACATACAGGTATTAAAAAAATATATATAAGTACAACGTAAAAACACGTACAGACACAATAAGCGCACTGTACTAAATGACTAATGTAAATGTACAGAGTAGACACCTAAGATCCTTACACTAAACAGTTCTTAGAAGAATCTTTGGTTATACTTATGTAACAAGGACACCTTAAAATAAAGTACAAATTAACTACATGTACTTACCATATAGTTAGGAATAGGGTTCAGCTTAGGGTTACTAGCAAGTAATTATTCACAATCACTAGTAAATATATGTAACATCTGTAACAGTAACACCTTAAAATACTTTTATCAACAGTTTTTTTTATTACACTTTAAAGTGTCCCTATTAAAGTGTAGTTATCCATTAATTTATCAAGGAATATTAATTAACTACACGTACTATATGTTTAGGGTGAGGATTAAAGCTTGAGTTAGGATTACTTGCATGTAATTCTGCATAATTTATTGTTGTTATAATGAGTAGTACATTTAACAAGGAAATATTAAAATAGACTTATAAAAACTTCTTTATGCGACTGAGAAAAAAAAAAACTCTATAAAGAACTGTGTGTAATTCTGTGGAAATGTTCTTTATGGGACCACAGACACCAATAAGAACTTTTGATTGTTGGCGTGTAAACTCAGAGGGCCGGAAGACAGATGCAGGTTTGTTGGTTTGTCTTTGATGGCAATATTGTACAGGAGGCAGTTGTGCACAAAACCACCAAGATATTTCTACTCACTTTGCCCCGAGATGCAGTGGAGCTTGGCTTGTTCTTGCTGCCCTTTGGTCTGCCTCTAGGTCTCTTCGGTGTGGGAGATCCACTTGCCTCCTGCTGCAAGGACATTGAAAATGAGAATCAGAAACCACAAAAAAAAAATCATCTGTGCACAAACATAAGTCGACTGTGGGTTTCCACATGCTACTGGTGGATAATTTATACAGCATCTGCTGCTCATAGTTAACACAACTGGTTGCTACTTTAAGACCAACAGGTGGCATGCAGTCATTGGTTGCCAATAGAGAACCAAATACACAGCAGACCACCACAACCCAACTACACCAGTGTTATACCAGTTACATGAGCCGCTCAGGGTCGGTGTAAGGAATATTTCCTGTCAGACATATGAAGCAGTTGGATAGTGCAAGCCAACTGCAAATAATGCAATGCATGTTAAGTCTGCTTCTCAAGGACAGGAAACCAAGTTTACGTCAATGTAACATCTACGTCATTTGATTTACAGAGAAGAGAGCACACTCGTTAACATTTATAGTCCTTCAGTCATTGGACTCTTTTACAACTACATAATGCAAGAGTTGAAGGAAAATTTTAAACTAACTTGAAAAAATAACTGGCTAAAAACAAACTAACCTATTAGAGCCATTATCTTACTGGCTTTTTAAGCATGACAAACATAAATGTGATCTATTTGAATAAATACTAATATATGAAATACTTATAAATTAACAGATGCACAAATGACATGTGCTTGTTTGTTTGTTTTTTTTCTCTGTAAAGCATTATTAGTGTACTTATTCTTTTGTAACATAGTAAGCAGCTATGACTTTACATAAATATTAGAAATAAATATACACTAAAAAAGCTAAGACAGTGGTGCTTAATAAGTAATCTATCTTGTTGTATGATGGTGGCCATGGATTACTACTGGAAGGCTCTGATTACATGGGTGAGTAATAGAAACTTTAAACCCAATGCACTCTTGAGGCCCAGTGACTGACAGCGAAACGAACCAATCGGATGCTGGCATTTCACAGCGGCCAATCAGTGCGCAGCTGAAACATTAAGTGGGTTATTGCTGGTTTAAAGAGATCATGTTACAGGCCTTGGTCATTCTACCACTGGGTAACCACTGCACATGTTAAGCGTCTGCAATTGAGTTGAAGATGCTCCAAAACAAAGATCTTAATATAGCCTATTAGTTAAGAGCTTTACGAGATTAGTAGCAGTTAAAAAAATGGTTTGGATTTCCTCACCCTAATCAATCATTTTTATTTCTATAGCGCTTTTAACAATACAGATTGTAGAAAAGCACTGAAATATATAAAATAGGAGAAGGTAGTGATGGTAATGTATAATGACATTAACCTATTAATTTATTAAATACGCAAGAGCTCGAAAAAAAATAAAACGCTGGCGAGCATAATTTAGCCCAAAAAACAAAATAAAGACAGCGTTTTGGTCTCATCAATATAAAGATACCGGCCCACCTAGAACCAGAACACCCCCATTTAAATCAATGCAATACCTGTGGGTGTTTTCGTGGTCTTCCACGTCCTCTCTTCTCTGCTCCGTCTTTCTCTTTAGGAGCCACTGTGTCCTTGCCAGAATCACTCATTTTGCTTTACTGGAAAGCTGCATGCAAAGAGAGTCGCTCGATAAGCACAATCGATCACAAACACGATATCTGGTGAAAGTACATAAACTTTCAATAAATAACAGCGCGCTCGTTTGGTGAAAAGCAGAAATTAACTTTAAAGGGAGCGTGATGAACGAGCGCTCTGAACGACCGGCTTCCCGTTTGTTTACAACACGCGCTAGGCCTGAGCTCGCTCTAATTCAAACCCGACACAATGTCGACTGCAAACAAAAAAATATTGAACAGCGGCATGTCCGTTTAAACAATTGGATTTTAATACCTTAAAATAGCAGATCTGAAATCCGTCGGAAGTTCGCTGTGCTGCGGCGGAGCTTTAAAAAGAGAAAGCTAAGAGGCGCACGGTTTCTACGGATACCCCGCGGTTCCAGTGCGAACCGGAACACGAACCCAGCGCGCGATTCGCGCCCTTTTAAATCCCCGAGCGCGTGAAAACACGATTCTGTTGTTTACACTGAGAAGAGCATTACTCGACTAAGAAAACAGAAATAACAAACGAAACGAAGCTTTTACACCATCGCTTTGTGTAAAACGACGTTTGAACGGTTTTAAACAAACGATTTTGGCCCATTGTTTCGGAACCCCAAAAGTAAAATTTTAAAAGAATTGCGATGTTTGCTGTACATAAAAACAAAGTTTCTTGGAGAAAAGTGTAGACTGCGTTAAATTACTATAACTTTGCGTAAGTAATGGGTTACATCGAAAAACGCGCCACAGGAGCCCGCCAATCTTTTTAGTGTTTGTTAATCCCGTTCAAATGTGCATCAAAACAGACAAATCAATCCTATTTTGTTTTGTTCGTGCATATAATGAAAAAATACTAAAGCTAGCCTTGAATAAAGGAGAGGTTTTTTTTAAACATACCCTTTTAAAAGGAGCGGTCGGGAAAGTGTCCAAAGCGTGTAAAGCCGCGCGGTCTGCGAGCTGCGAATGAATGAAACAACAATCGCCTTCGGGAGTTTCAATGGCATTTCACTGGGACCTCCACACCGGAAATAGATGAGGGCGGAGAAAGCAGGGGGGACGTGCGTTTGAATTGCCACCAGCCAATCGGCTGCGTCGGTCACAGAGTCCTGCCCATGGTCAGCCAATACCCTCTTTATTTTAGCTCTATTTTAAAATCACAGGCAAAATATACACATTTCCAGCAAGCAGATTTTTTCCCATTTAAATTTCGAAGACATACATAAAAAATAATAATGTTTTGTATAACAACAACAAAAAATGTTTCCAAGTAGCTTGAGTTTTTATGCAACTTATGCCTTATGCGTTTTTCGTTTCAACAAACATTTTTTACTATTTTAAGTTTAGAAATTACTCATAAAACCATAATGGTTTAATGAATCATCTTTTAGTTCCCTAAAATATTTAAATGACCAGATTTTGCTTTTTGTTAGTGCAATTTCTTCATAGTAAAATTCTGTAATAATTTAGTTACGTGCATGTTCTTACTGTGCAAAGCAAAAGAAGGTACTTAGATGAACATCTGGGAATAGATGCATAAACATAGTGATATGTTCAGACTCTTAAAAACTAGTTTGACCAATTAGCAGTTAACTAAGTGAAATCAAGCTTGAGCTACTTATATATATATATCATTTTATTTATTATTATTTTTATGTAACTGACAGTTATGACCAGTCAACCTGGTACACAGCTGCTTTTATTGTGGAGAAAACATATAAAACACTCTCAGAAATAAAAGCTGTCACTGGGCGGAAAAGGTAGCACCCCAGTGACAGCTTTCGTACCTTTACTTCTGAGAGTGTATAAGGTTTGTCCACACAACAATGAAACATAACTATATGGATTTATAACAACATCGGGGGAATAAATGATGTCAGAACTGGGTGAACCAACCCTTAATTTTTTAGTAATCTCAAACTATTGGAAGTCATTGCCATTCATTGATCAGATGTGAGAACCAGCCAAAGAACATATTCATAATCAAGACCAACATTACTCACATAATGCACTTACCACAAACCGTCAGATCATTTCTAAGTATCCGGGGATGTTGATTTGCATCTCCTTCACCTTTTAAAATGGTTAGTTCACTCAAAAATAAAATTGATGTCATTAGTTACTCACCCTCATGTTGTTGCTAACCCATAAGACCTTTGTTTATCTTTGGAACACAAATTAAGATGTTCCTCTTGGTGTAAACAACCACAGATTATGTATATATGCATGCTTTCCCCCCGGATGTAAACAAGGTTACATCATATATGTGAAAGCTTGCATGTACGTTGCATTGTATGGAGGGTCAGATGGCTCTCTGATTTCATTAAAAATATCTTAAGTTGTGTTGTGAAGATGAACGAAGGTCTTACGGGTTTGAAACGACACAAGGGTGAGTAATTAATGACAGAATTTTCATTTTTGAGTGAACTAACCCTTTAAATGGCCTGTCTTCCTGAAGAAGTGCACAATACTTGTGGGGTCCAATTAAAGTCACTTTGGTTTGTCCCTCACAGAATTGTAACCTTTTGCTGAAAGTTGCAAATACATATTGTTGCATATGTTTATACTGATCTAGAAATGTTTTGATGCACTATGAAAAATAACTCTGGTCTGACATCATCATGCATGCATATAAAGAGAAGCTTTAAAGAGATAAAATATTGTGACTTGTGAAAGGTTGGTCTTTTCCTGTTGAAGGCTGTAGGCAAATGTTGCTTTACATTTACAACACAAAGCAAGGTGCAGTGCTGCAGCTATTGACACCCTGCTTTGGTCAATATGCACATTGTGTTGCAAATAGGAGTAAAAGCACAGCACCATTTAGCACAGCATTTCACTGACCTGTGATTTCACAATGGGCCATTTGGTCTACCGAGACATCTTTTAAATGCAAAACCATGCCACTTATATAGCATGCAAATAACATGACTAATTCACCCATTCTTGCTGTTTACAGACGAGTCACTGTGAGTCAGTGAGTATGCTCTAATCAAATTCTGATCCCCAGTATTAAATAAAGAGGAGTCGTTCTGGAATTTGAAACTGAAAGAATTTAGTCAATTAAAGAGGGAGGGTTTGATGACAAACAGACAAAACATTCATCAGCTTCCTGTCTAACCATTAAACTTGTTTGAGGCTGTTCTATTTGAGGCATTTGTCATGTTCACATATATACCTCGAGCAACACGCAGAGGAAGAAGTATGAATGAACAGCTGTAATATTTTTTTCTGCTCAGCATGTGCTCTTCTGGCACTCTTAACTACTCGCTCATTTTCTCCATGCACTTCCTGCCGTGTCTTCCATCCCCCACGCCCCTCACACACCCACACCCCTATGAGTAATTCACTAATATTCACCCTCTCGCATTCCGCCTTAACCCACCATATGGATACACTTAAAATAATAAATAATAACAATAGGACTTAACTTTTATTATTGGAATTTCAAAAAATAAGGTAAAGGTAGATGAGGAATAAATTCAAACAATAGCAGCGAAGACAAAATTAAATACAAAACAAATGTATTAGCATCTGATAAAATGTTTAAACATTTCTGAATTCTTGTATACACTCTGAAGCTATAAAAGCTCATTATACAAACATGTTAACGCTGCATGTATTTGCCATTCTGCCTTCTATTATAGAGGACAGGAAGTGAAATGTCTGTGAAATAATTCAGATGTTTGTCAAAAATATTGGTAGAATGGTAATTAATTGGTCTTTTCTTTTCTGAAGTTACTGTGGTTTAACAAAGATGTGCATTTGTGTACATGTAGCCTATATATTTGTAAAGAAGAAGAAAAAAATTTAGTTTGAGTCTCTTGTCCTATCTGGAATCTACCAAAAGCTGGTTTCTGAAAGTTAACTTTTCCATACAGGTTGATTGAAAAGATTGGGTCTGTTTCCCGAACAGGGTTTAAAAATAGTCCTAGATTAAAATGATTGTTAGAGCTGTCTAAACTGGAAAAAGCTTGCACCGAGATATCTTAAAATACATGATTGCCATTGTTTGGTCTTAAAATGCTCAAATGCATTTTTGTAAGACATGTTTCTAAAATTTCTTAAATGTCCTAAATTGGCAGTCAAACCGGGACTTGACCTTTGCTAATCTAGGATATTTTAAAAAACTGCCCCAAAATGTTTAGTAGCCTATCATAGCCTAGTGTCAACAACTTAAACCACACTGGAATCGTTTTTTATTGAATAATTAATGAATAAAATGGCAAAAGTATTTCGTGGCTTCGGAAAACGTTACTTTTATTACACAAGTTTATAGACCACATTTAAAACACGTTCATAACATTTTAGAGCTTGACGGAGTCGCCATATAGCCTATCCGTGCAGACACAAAACTCTGGACACTGCAAAAGAGTCGTTTATGAGCGTAAACAAATGCCTTTTTGGTGAACCATTTTCTTCAGCAGTTTCGCTTTTCCACAATCGATTCGCAAACCTTCACTTCACAAATACTGTCTCGTAGAGTTTGCAGCGTTTCTCTGTTTATGTAGCAGTCGGAGCTAATCACAGACGGCTGCCGCGGTCACGGAGCCGCATCTCCGTCGGTCCTGTGTGGGCTTCTCAAGAGTTTGACTCACACACTTCCCCATTGCCATTCGTACACAAACACGGTGGGCTGGCCCGCGGACAGAGAACGAACATTAATTTTCTGAATGAAAGCAGAGGAAGGAAGCGGAGCACAGAAACAATCCCCCGCCATTTTTTCGAATCTGATTCACTATTACTGAGTCAACTCTGAGTCAGGAGAGCGCAGGAAACTCTGATTCTCGCAGAGCACACGTTTATACAAAAATAATATGACACAGATGCAAATCAAAGAACAACGATGTGAATAAACACCTCTAAGCTGCTCCCTCATTTTATTGTAATTTATCATCGGAAATCGCATAATATGACACACATCTCTTTGTTTTGAACAGTGAAGTTAAGCACGTGGCTTTGGAGTGCCCTACGAATCATTCAACTGGTTTTAAAGGGGTTCAAATATTGTTGTACTATTGAGCAATTTAGCTGTTCAGTAACAGACGTGGTCTGTATTTTCTTTGCAGCAACTTAGTTTATATTTAATGAGTTTAATAATTCAGATTGTTTTCACAAACCATCGCAAAAAGTTATTTTGGAATTTAAGACTGGCCGTGTAAGTTAGGCTAAATCCTTTGTTTGTGCCAACTCTCTCAAACGTCGTTGCCACGACTACTATAAAATAAAATACATTGGACACTATAAAATTACAGATTATTGTATGAGTTATAAGATTAAACATAAACAGCTCCGTTGTTAACCTCCTACTGGTAACACAGGCTGGATTCACACTATCCAAATTATGTAAGAACTTTAATGAAAAATAAAGATTAACCAATTTTGAATGAAGTGAACAAATTAAAGTGGGGTTTGTTTGGGGAGTTCGAACGAACCACCCAACTCTGCTAAAGAAGGTCCAGAATTTAAGTTTTTTTTTTTTAAATAAACAAGTGCTATTTTAAATAACATGACATTTAAAGCCATAAAACGTTATTAAACACCTTAATTGGTATAATAAAAGTAATAATTATGATAATAATCTGTTGAACATTGTCAAACATAACCTAAATGTACCAAATCATCCTAAAAAAAATTCCCAGAAAATGCAAAGCTAATCAATCAGTCCAGAAATTATGAGTGACTTGTGCAGCCTCATTATATAATTATTATATTGCATAAATCGAAAGGTCAGGACAAAGATACACAAGATGATTTACAATAAATTAAGGGGGAGAGCCATAAATTGTTAACATCCAGGTATTAGCTCAAATCTAATCCACTCCCTTTTTTCTAGACTAATCATGACCACCACATCCTCTTGTGTTTAAAGAATTAATTTTTTACTATTATCAACACACACACATTATCTGGTGTAGCTGTAAAAATATGGCAAAGTTGGGTCAGAAGACTGAAATAAGAGGTTGAAATCAGAAACACATTCCTGTTTATTTTTTTGTGACAAACTGTTGAATTTAATGTTCCTCTGTGTTCAGGTGTGACTGTGGTAAAATGAATGCAAAAAACAATGACATTTCATACCTGTAAAACTATAATTATGTCTTCAAGAATATCTAAATCAGAGGTATAAATATTTGAGTAAACATATTTACAGTTTTTTTTACAATTGCTATGACAGATTTTTTCAGTACATTTAACAAGTTTTCTAAACTCTTAACATGGTTAGCACAACATCCGTTTTTGTAGTATCAAGGATCAAACATACATTTTTGAATTAGTTCTCTTTACTTATTAGTTTACTACATTTGTCAAGAGTTTTTTTTTTTTAATCTGAGTGCTTCTCAAAGGGAAGGCTTCCTATCTCGGCTGCCATGTCATCAAAAGTCTCAATCAGAAGGATCCTTGGAAAGCAGCCTTCGTTTCATGTCCTTCATTAAGCTGAGTTTTAAGGATGCATGGGATGTATGCTTTATTACCTACTATCACCCACAATTCCTTTAATGAAAATAAACTGACAAAACACGAGTCACGACTGAGTCTGAATTTATTGTTAATTTTATTTTGTTTTTTGAAAATGAACGTGCCGTCTTCACAAATAAACTCTTTTTTATATGTTTATAGTACATCATTGAGCGTATATTTACTATTATTAATACTTAAATACTATTCAAATTTTTACATTTTAAAATATTAAAAGCCTTTTTTTCAAGTTGTTTTGGATTTTGTGACTGTTTAGACCCTTGCCAGTAGGTGGCAGCAAGTCATTTTCATTAATAAGAAATGTTTGACATTTTTAAGAAAAGCATATACAAATGCTGTATTACAACAAAATGTTTGTATTACAGGTTTTCTCTATCGCTTAAACACATTTCTTGAAACTATGCCTCATATTCTCACAACAGTAAACACAAATCCATAACATCTCACCCAACTTTCCAAACATCCTATTTTCAGGTCAAAATGAAGCTCTTCATTCAAAACCATTAACTTTAGCTGAAGACTTTACCTTCAGGCATCAAACACAAGCCCTCAAAAACACATACACTACAACATATAGTTTTACACACTGGTGCAATTAATTCAAGACAATATTTCCAAAACAGTTATGTTGTTTATGGTTTTCCTCCTCAAAAACCTTTTGACATGAACACAAAAGACACAACCAATGTATACACTGACACATTTTCATTCATTCATGTACTACACAGTAAAACTGAAAAAAAAAAAAAAAATCTTCTGTCTCCGCATCCTGTCTTTGCTCTGGGTCAGGCCAAAGAATCTGGTCCACATCACAGGCTATACTGGCTCTGGACAAAAAGTGGAGGGTAAAATCCTCTTGCATGCCTGAACTCCTTTTGCCATTGTTCACAAACAAGATGCTTAGTTATGTTGTCAATCTGACAGTACACTCTGCTAGTACTGCCTGGGGCCTATTTCAGAAAGGAGGTTCAAACAACTCGGAGTTTAAACTTGAACTCTGAGTTGATCAACCCAGAGATTAGAAACTCAGAGTTTTGGGTTTCAGAACAGCTGATCTGAGAAAGATCAATCAACTCTGAGAAGACTAACTCAGAGTTAAGCTTGTACGCCGCGACTCTAAAAAGCCCTTATCAATGGAGCGCAGATATGACGAGTCACCATCTGAAAAAAGAGGTTGGCATTTTTTTCTCCAGCTGAACTTGATGTGCTCATGCAAAGTCAAAGCAAATATGAGTACATATTTAAATATAATAAAAAAATGTGTGACGTTTATTGACTTTTTCATAATCTAGTTACAGTACATGTCCCTGTTGAAGGTCAGTGAGATGATTTGAAACTAAAATTAATATTATTTATGAATATTATTATAAGCTAATATTATTTTTGCAGTAATATCAAAGGTAAAATTTAAAACTGTTATTGAATGTAATTGTAATTGTCATGTAGGTGCAATCCTGCAGGTATTAAAAGAACATGGCAGCAGCTGAAAAT
>JAUCMT010000054.1:521933-543197 GCA_032357475.1 Enteromius thamalakanensis | reverse complement strand
GGACCCAATTTATATATGTAAAGTCTAATTTACTGCCCACTGCTGTGTAACATCAGAACAATTACATGCTAAATCTATAGAAATCGTCTATTTAATATAAAGTGTAACACTCTATTTACCAAAAAGGTCTGCTAGTCCTGTTATGCATTTGTACTTACACATACCATTCTGATGGTTGTTTAGTTTTAGTTTAGTCCTCACCTTAAGGACAACTTCCTTTATACCATATACACATAAAATGATACATCTACATGGCCTATAAGGACGCAAGTAACGGAATTAGAAGGGGAAAAAAATAAGGAAAACTTTATTTCAATCAAAGAAGATTACACATTAATTCAGGTATTATATTTGTTGTATGTTGTATTGTATGTTTGTAAGTTTGTTGTAGTAAAAGCTGGATAGTCTGAATTAATGGAGGATTGTCTTTATTATATTAAGAAAATAGAATACTAATAACCAAATAGAAATGGGCATTAGGCTATGATCACTGCTTGTACAATGGATGTATACAGATTTAAAGATGGATTTGGTGAATCGAAGCAATAAGATATAATGAGATCAACTGTGTGAGTAGCTTTGGATGAGATTAATGTATATGAGTGAATAATCTCAATGAAATGAGAGCTTTTAATGTCATGTGCTCATATTCATACTTTGTCCTCTTGTACCACATGTACACACACCATTCTGCTGAGAGATATCCATAAGCTCAAGCAGAAATGCACACAATTCTCAAACAAATATTTACACACTCATCGGCCACACACATGTCCTGTTTGCTCTACTCCTGTTATAGTGTGGCTTTGTAATAGCGGTTTGTATTGCAGCTCAGGGACATCCTGTGTCTCTCTCTGAGGTCAAAACACTACACACAGTGTCCACATTAAATATAAAAGCCTGTTTGCCTACCTTCGTATTAGTGCAAGCTTAAAGTAGTCATGAATAATAAAACCTGAAGATGAACATATGTTACAGGGTTATAGTAAAGTGTGGGGTGAAAAGAATCAAACAACTGCTTGTTTTTTGGTTAGCATACAAATTTGTTCTACACTCTCAGAAATAAAGGTACAAAACTGTCACTGCGGTGGTACTTTTTCAAAAGGTTTTTTTTTTCTCCATTGTTTCTTTCTTCATGTCCTAAATTCACTTCCTGTATTTAGTTCCTGTTTCCTCTGTTACCTTACTTGTTAAGTGGTTGCATCCAAGCTACAGACCAGAATATAAGAGACAACAATACTACAACAGGCTACATCACCACCCCCAATGTAAGGATTCGCCGGACTCGGTCGAATCCATTTGCTATGTTTAATAGGCGTAGTCAAACAGGCAGAGGGTCAATACACCAGCGAAACAGAGTTAGACAAGGAACAGGCAAAATCGTAGCCGAAAAACAGGCAAAATAGATCAGGGCAGGCGGCGAGAAATCAGAAATCAAAACACAGTTAATAAATCAAACACGGGTAGACCAAAAACACAGAAAAACACTCGGCCGGGGCTGAATCGAGCCTTCGCGTCTGACTAGTGCCAAAGTCTGTCCTTTTATACTGGAGAATAGTCCAGAAATGGCGCGAAAAGCACCACGGTATGTGGGCTAAAAGAGTCCGGGAAGAAACATTAGTACTCCGGTGAGGGTTCCCACTGCTGCCCGTTGGAGAGGACATCAGAGGTGCGCTCTGTGACACCCACCACATCTGCACATTTCTTATCATGTTTGTTCTATTTGACCATAAGTGGACATCACCATGTGCACAGATTCGGATGTGCAGAAACTTTCAACCAGCATAACAAAATAAAAAGCATATTGTTTATCACATAGAATTTACATATTCTGCATGCACATATTCTACATCCCTAGTCCTAGCCTTTACCCTTTAACTCATAATTACTATTTTATTATTTGTTAATAGCGAGAATTGGACCTTTAAATTTTGAGCAAAAAAATAAAGACTGCATGTAAAAGTTTTAGTTGGCTGTCAATTTCTGTAAAAATGTTTGGTTTGTTTTAATAAATGCTTTATTAGTCATTATTTCTAATGAGAAATTATTAAATACTTGCTTTGCTCTTTCTTTTTTTCATTGATGTTTAAACTATTATGCGGCCTCAGAAGTCAGTACGAAATCAGTTTTGGAAACCTTATGTACAAATGCTGCCTGACAGGACAGCAGGAAAACAACTTCGCTGCCAAAATCTTTGGATTTAAATTTTTTTTCCATTTGTTTATTATATTATTATTATTATTATATTATATTCCCCACCTGTCTCTTGTTTAATTTCTCAGTTGTATCCACCTGTGTATATTGCCTTGTATTTGTAGCTTGAGTTTGTCAGTTATTGTAGTCGTGTTTGTCTTAGTTGGGATAACTGTAGCTCTCTTTTGTTTCTCCTGTGACTTTGTGGCTATTTTTGTTTCATTTGATTAAACTCCTGCTAAAAGGATCCCTATCTCTGCTCTTCTTCATCCTTACTGCACTATGATAGTGCTAATGACATGTTTCAAAAGCACTGTGATTTTTAGAGCTGTCCTGGAACTGGTCTGGCACTTTATGTTCCATTCGTTTCAGTTCTTGAAAACACCATTTGTGTCCCTGGAGCAGAAAAGCAGGTATTTTTGCCACAGTTTTTACATTTGTTTTTATTTATTTATGTTTTGCACCTTCAGATTTTAGATTCTTTCCATACTTAAATGGAAAGCCTATTCATTGAGATTTTGGATGCTATATAAAATTGACCCTCATGACTGGTTTTGTGGCCCAGGGTCACATATATGATAATGTACATTAATGGTACTTTCACAAATGATGCAAAATCCTAACAGAACATACAGAAAATACCTGACAACCTTTCACACAGCCCACTTTTATTAATGAAAAATTATAATCTTCTTAGAAAACATTTTAATAATGCGAAATATATATATTTTTAAAGAAACTATTTCACACACATCGAAACTTTTGTATAAAAAAATGTGTAGCTTCATTCCTGTTATAATACAGTAATTAAAACAGTAATAAAATCAGGAGATGATTCGGTTGCTGAGATGAGAAGGTAGTGAACAGTACTTGCCATTAGAAAACCCGTAGCAGCTTAGTAGTGTCATAACATTCGCTTTCCTGTTTGTTAATTTATTTAACAAATCGTCAAAACATTTAATAGTCACATTTTCTTCATATAAGTTAACAAAACTCAATATAAAGGCTTAAAACAAGGAAATAGGACACAAATTGTCCATCATTTGTACATCCTCTGACCTATTGTGGTTTCTCTTTGTAGTTACAACTACTGACCATTGCCCCGCAGCCTGGCCGGGTCAGCATTGCTCATGCAGTCTTTAAGACCATCCTTCAGTTGGACCAGCTGCTCAGAATGGCTTGCTAGCGTACCGTTGACCTGTGCCAGGAAGCTGTCTGAATGTCTCTCTAGCTCGCTGCGGATTCTCTCTAGGTCATCGGCTAGCTCCCCTAGGCCGCCACACTGTCCTTCAACACGCGAGATTCGACTTTCCACCCCCATCACTTCTTGCTGCACGCCCTGCGTTGTGCTGCGACAGCCCTGCAGCTCCCCGGCTAACCTCCGCCGCAAGCTCTGAAGCTCTGCCTTCAGCTGGACCAGCCTCCGCTCCCCGGATCCAAGCATGGAGGCCTGCCGCTCCACCAGATCCGAGATCCCCTGCACCTTCGTGACCAGCCGATTTTCCTGCTCCTGCCAGGTGGAGTTGACCTGACCAACTTCTCGAGCAAACAGGCTGACTGAATCACGCAGCCCCTTCAAGGTACGGTTGACCGAGTTGACATTGATCTTCAGGAGTGTGATTTCTCCCTGGATGGAGCCTTTTGTGTCCTCATGGGACAGCTGTGATAGGATACCCTGCAAGGTGCTATTGAAATGGTCCAGTTTGTTTGAGTGCACATCCAGGCGGTCCAGCATCTTCTTTTCTGTTTCCTTACAGTCCTCCACCTCAGTTTGAATGAGGGCCGTCTCTGGGCCAGAGGCAGGGGAACAGGCAGAGGTGCAGAGGAGCTCCAGGACGGACATCTGCTTCTGCATCCCATCTAAGTCAGCCTCCACCCTCCTCCGAATGCTGTCGATCTCCGTCTCCAGAGCTGGCACCACTTGGCCCTCCAGCAGCGCCGGGGCCGTGGCATTGCTCAACTCCTCAACTGCCACAAACAAACGTCGCTCCAGTGTCTTTAGCTTATCGTCTAACAGAGTGTTAAACCCATCCAGGGAGCCGAACACTTCTTGGTGTTCGGAGGTGTTGATTCTGCCCTCCATGTCCACCAGCCGGGTCTCCAGCAGGGTCTCGATGTGGAGCGTCTGTTCAGTCATGTCCACTTGCAGCTGCCTCTGGGACTCGGTCAGGCCCGTGATTGAGTCCTCCAGCTGGAACATCCTCTGGGTCAGGCTGTTTATCTCTCCGCAGCAGCTCTCAGTCACCGTCAGAACCTGGATCTGTGCCTGCAGCTCACTCAGCTCTTTCCTCAAGCCTGTCTCACGGCCGTCCAGGGCAAACTGGATCTGTTCTTGACCTGTTATGTGCTCTTTGTGACACTGCTGCTGAACCTAGGGACAGAACACAGAAAATAAGATTTACTGATTTATGAGAAATTACTCATCTGTGCTCATCTCCATTTTTTATTAATGTGACAATGTTATCTTAAATCAAGAAGCTCTTTTTTATCTAGAAACTTAAATAAATGTCAGAAGAGGAAAGAAAAGCCAGTAGCTATTTCTGGTCATGCTGACTTGAATTAGAACAAATAAGAATGACATAACACTCAACGCTACAGCTAGTTATTATTGTGAAGTTGAGTGATTATCTCACCTGACCGATTTTCTCATCACAGTGGTTCTCTAGACCCGTCAGTCTCCTCTCAAAGCCGTCGAGAACCTCGGCCCTCACCCCGGCCAGTCTGGAGTCTAGAAGATCCTCTAGATTTCTCTGATCTGCAGGGATGGGTCTCCCTGTGGCAGTGTCAATCAGCTTCTTCAGCTGGCCATCGTGTCCCATCACCATCCCATGGATCTCATCCAGCATATTGCTCTTGGTCCTCAGCTCATCTTTGACCTCCAACACCCTTCCTACCAGCTCTCCAAACCCAGGCAGACTCTCCTCACCATCTAAGCCATTGGGCACGCCCTCTGGGATCAGGCCGAAGCCCACAGAGGTGTCCAGCAGCCGCGGGACACTACCCACCAATGTGATCAGCATCTTCTTGGTGTCCTCACGGAGAGAGACTCGCAGACGCTCCTCCATGCCAGTCACCAGGCTGTTCAGGGCATTCAGATCCTGAGAGAGTTTGCGAAGGTTTTCTTCAATGCGGTCTATACGGTCACCGGAGACTCCCACCTTCGGACCTTAGAGGTAAAGGTGAGTAAAATATAACTTTTAAAACTACATTTTAGAAACTAGAAAGAAATAGTTCAGGGCTTCCCAAACAGGGTTTGTAAGGGAACTGCTGGGGGTTATAAAAAGCAAAAAACTAAAACTAAATTTAGTAAAACTAAATGTATAAATTGGATATTGTCATATTTTTTAAATATAACGATGTCAAGCCATTAATCACAATGAATCGTATACATAATAAAAGTTTATGTTTGCATAATATGTAAAGTGTATATTTATTATGTATATAGGCTACATATAATTATCAATAAGTATAAATAAATAAGTATAGATACAAACACGTGTAAGTATATTTATTAGAAAAATATGTTTATATATTAAATGTATTTTTATGTGTTTTAAGTGTATTAAGTATAATATAAAATATAATTATAATTATAAACATATAAATGTATATACATGCAAATGTTTTCAAAATAAATCGATGACTGTATGTATATTTAAATATAAATAATAAATTAAAAGTAGAAATACTATGTAAACAAACATACATGAATGTATATATATATATTTGTATTCATGTATGTATGTATTTAATATTTAAACATATTTTCTGAAATATGTACATACATGTGTGTGTATTTATACATACATAATATATAGAGTACACACACATATATTATGCAAACAATAGTTTTTAATCGTTTTAATAGCACTAATTAAAAATCGTTTTAATAGCACTAATCTTTAAAACATAGATATTTTGATTGTTACTTTTAGTGAAAAATAAAATTATAATTATTATCAAAAAATCATCTTTATTATATATGATAGTTATTTAGTTTGTAGATGTAGTGTGGACTCAGCAACATATTTATTATGTATGTATATATTTCTTTTTTCCCCAAACTTGTTCACCAACAACAGACAACTACGGAATTGTAAATGTGTTACATTATTATTATTGGTAATATTTTTAAATCATATGGTATTTACAGAAAGTATTTTGCATTTAAGAGGTTTGGCCAAAAAAAAAAAAAAAAAAAATACTTTGTAATAATCTATGTATAACAATTTACCCTAGTGTTAACATTCATTAATGTTAATACACAGTCACATTGAGTGCTGTGAGCTGTGTAATCTGCACTCACTGTGACTTGTTCCCGGAATTACTGGTGGCAGAAATCCACTAGGAATAGGTTTGTTATCAGGGTGTCCTCCTGGAAAGGGCATTGGGATATTTGGATGACCCCTGGGGTAACCCTTCATCCCAGGCCGAGGGAAAGAGCCTTTGAAGGGAGGCATCATGCTATCAGGGTCAGAGGTCGGCCCATCGCCACAGCTCTCTCCAGAGTAACCCGGGCAGCAGCGCCACTCCAGTTCAGTGATGGTTTTATAACTGACTTTGTACTGCGGTTTGAAGAGTGTCCGATACCTGCAGGGAAAAACACGCTGAATGTCACAAACAGAATGAATTCATCAGTCAGAATTAAATCAGTAAAGAGATGAGCTCCAGAAGTTTTGTTCACTGACATTCAGGAAGCAGCCTGTTATACTGTTTAAAAACATTTGAGATGGATATGCACTTTGAGTATTTCTCACATTTTTTCATACAGATGCCACAGTTTATAACACAAGTTTCTGATCTCTGAATGAACAGTTTTCAGAGCTGCCACTAGGGGGAAACTCATGACAAAATAAGAATTGCTTGACTGCTACAAACACCAACTCTGCAAACGCAATCAATGTATCACTAGAAAAATAGCCTGTAACATGTAATTTACTGTTTTTGAGACAATTGAGACCAACTATTTTGTAAAATAAAAGCTCATTTTTAGATCTAAATTTTGTCTTATTTCTAAAATCTGCGTTATTTCATTCAAGATGCGTTGTGCTTGACTTACATGACCACAGGACATTTCTGCCCCCATATGCACTTGGTAGTGTACTCTGGTTTGACATATGTGGCCACTCCATCTTGCATTACACAGGTGATGTTCTTCTGGACCACGTAGGCACAGAAGTTCCTTTTACGAGAAAAGAGAGAGAAATATCAGTCTGAAAAAATACATATCTTATTAGTAGGTTTACAGGTTTTACTCATAAATGTAAAAGAGTAAACACTTTCTTCATCAAGCAAAGTAACAGAGTAACAGAGTTCACAGAGTTCACAGATTCCAACCTGAATCTGACATCAGTGTTCAATAAGAACAAATGCACTCACATCCGTTCAAACTTAGCTAGCAGCTGCCTACAGCAACAAGAAACAATAGAGAGAGAGAGCGAGAGAGAGAGAGATAAAATAGAGAAATATGAAAGAGTACAGATTAAGCAGCGATAAACATTTTAAAATGTAGTATGCTTCATGATATCATTATGGCACGCTTATTTTGCAGCTTTCTTAATTTTTTCTAGATTTGGATTACATCTATGTTGAGTAAAATGTCTTGATTTTTAACATTTTGATCAAATAATGACTCAAGATGTTTGATATTGCTAATGGATCATTCATCAGACTGAAAATGGGAGAACAAGTTATATGTTTTGCTTTTAGACAGTGTTTCTATTCAATGTACTTTGTTTAAAACTGTAAAGCTGCTTGAGTCAGTCTGTATTGTGTAAAACGTGTTATATAATAACGTTGACTATAGTGCTGTAACATCCCCATGTTTGTTTATGTTCTTTTTTGCCTGTGTGTTTCCCCATGTGCTTTTTGTGACCTGGTTTCAGTTAATTATGTATTCCGTTCAGGTGTGTGTACCTCGTTTTCTGTGATTGTCTTCACAGTTGCCCTCAGTGATCCAGTCATCGTCCGTCATTGTCTATGTTAATGTGTGTGAACCTGCTCTCGTGTTGTTAAACTTTTGGATTGAATTAAAGATGTTTATGCTTGAAAGGAATTCCGAACCTCTCCGTGCCTTCCCTCTGCACACCCGTAACAAGTGCATATTTAGCCGCCCTTTAATGGTTGTACTGTAGGTCAGTGGATATTCCATGCATAGTAAAATATGTATACTATGCAAAGTATAAAAACTGAAGAACGCACAAATAACATTAATAATAAATTGTATAATTTTAAAATGTATATTGCATTTTATCATTAAAATATATTATGTCACATGCATTAAAAAATATTTACTACTATCTAGTTTAAAGTGCTCTTTTTCTTAACAACCAAAAATACCTATCAACTTATTAGAAATTAAAATACAAATAGTCTGGGACTTAAATTCAGAGCCCCATTTTAAAGTAATTACACAGTTTAGCAGCCGTCTTGTTTTCTCACAGTTTTGTTAAGCGATACATAACACACTGTACAGCCCACTCATACATGTGTCTTAACGCACAGAGTGCTGGTAGTAAGAAGAGTATCTGATTGAAGAGCAGTCATGCGTCCCTGTACTGGAGTTGGCATTTTCCAATGAGCCTGGAGCAAAACTCAAAGTCCTGCTGTTCAGCAGCGGTTCTGCTTGAGAGATCTGGATTGTTACAGAGCTTCAATCTGTTCAGAGTTCAGGTGTGGTGACCCCTGACATTAATGAATCTAATTACAAGTGTGCCCACTGAACTAACCTGTCTTGAAGTCTAGTGTGTCTTCACATTACGGTCTTAAAATATGTACAGTATCATGTATGCTCATTAAAGCTGTATTTATTTGATCAAAAGCCCATAAAAAACAGTAATATTGCAAAAACAATTTTAAAGAATACATTTAGTTTTTAAAAACACTTATAATTTCTTTTTGTGGTAGAAACGCTGAATTTTTATCATTATTACTTCAGTCGTCATTGTCACATGATCCTTCAGAAATCATTCTAGAGGTCAATTCATCATAGAATCAAAATAATAATAATCATAATAATAATCAACTGTTTTCAGCATTGACCACTTTAATCGCATTATTATTATTATCATTATTATTATTTATTTTTTGCATTTTAAATTACAATAATATTTTACAATATAACATTTTTTTCTGTAGTTTTAAATCAAATAAATGTAGGCTTGATGGGTATAAGAAACTTATTTTACAAACATTAACAATCTTTCTTTTCCCAAAAACAGTGGGTCTGGGATGTCCAAAAGTTGCATTACACAACTGAGCATTTAGTTTTATGCCATTTGCAGAGCAGCCACCGCAAAAAGCCTAGTAGTTGTGTTGTGTGAATAATATACAATTTCTCACTTACAGTTACAACAGAAATGACCCCCTGTGACTTGTCTTCTTTATTAGGTGACATTAAACAGTTCTCCAAAAACACTGAAAATGTAGGGAATGCAAATAACTACATGCAGAAGATCTATAATCTTTGCCTGCGAGTAACGAAAAGCAGACCTCGGCATTCAGCATTTGTTTGTCAGGTGGACACACACTTGGAAGAAAAAGGACAAGCTCTGTAGTCAAATGCAAAATGAGTCCAGGTGTCCAAATGTTCTCAGTGTATACATAACCCAGTTCAACCATATCTGCGCGAGTTGATTCAATCAATGTGAAATTATAGCCACAGGAAGAACAAGAGAGACGTGACACATAAAGTGTGTGTTCATGCAAGATGTGTTGAAGTTGCAAGCATTGCTTAAGTTTTTGACAGTGACAAAAAAAACAAAAAAAAAAATGTTCAACAACAAAAGCCTTTTATAAGTATTTCATGCAGTTCCATGTGTTCACATGGAACAATAAATTTGTGATTTGCAAATTACCACAATGTTAGGCATGTAAAGTGATTTAAGAGACTGTATGTTGCATATGAAAGACGAATATTAGCTGTGCAGGCTGATCTCCCAAACCACAAAGACCACACAGAATGAGGAAAACGTGTGTTCATCTGTCAGAGGAATGGTGTAAAGAGGCATTTGAGGCTGTTGGAGACATCCTTCAGCTGCTGTGTCTTCTGTGTGTTCCAGATTCATCTCAAGAGATAAAAGGGAGTGACGAATATATATAAATGTGAGAGACATCAGTACCTGCGGTACACCCCTTGAAGAGTGAGGTGCAAAACTAGTTTCTGATGCATATGGCAAAGAAAGCTGGAAGCCACTATAAATATAACAAGCTCTATTCAGGTTTTTTTATGACTAATCATTGGATTTTATGAGGTCGAATTTCAATCAGGTTTTGTCTGAGTCACTTATTAGCAAGTAAATATTCATCTGTTTCTCATAACACAATGGTGGTGGGAAATTGTATGTGTCAGTCACATTATCTCTTCCTTTCTAAGTGGGAAGTTATAAGTCAGAATAAGCTGCAAAATGGACCAGACTTGGACCAACTGGCCCCATGTGACCAGTGTACAAAACAGCCACATTGCAACCAAGCCACACAAATTGTTTTAGACCTTTATGTAGCTCAGGATTTGGCTGTGGATTTTCATAATCTAAATATAAATGGCCAGCATTGTTTAAAATGACCCCCAATCACCCTTGAGTAATGCACAGGCATGTCAAAAGCTTTTAATGGCACTTAAAGCTTACAGTTGTGAGATGGAGTTGTGCCAGCATTTCCCCCTTGTTCTCCATATAAATATCTCCCTCCATTTTTTCGTTGTTCTCTCTATCTCATCCACTCTCTTACTCGCACTAATGGAAGCAATCTTTCATCGCTCACCGGGTTCAGTCATTGGTCATGTGTTAAAATGAAGGGATGGGGCTACGGACAGTATAAATATAGAGATACGATGCATGGAGGCTTTTTAGGATCCATTAACTGAAGAAATAAGAGCTGCTACACGCGACCGAACAATGGAATACATTTAGTACTCAGATACTCTCTCTGTCCTCAAGAATAGCCAGAGGTCAGAAAAGTAATATAAATGGACCTTCACTCCTGCTAATTTGACCTGCTCTCATGCACAGCTTTCAAAGTCGCATTCTGAAATAGATGTCAAATGGATCAGTTATATTCCACCTAATCACTATGGAATGCATTTGTGGCAAGGCATCGATTACCATGATTAAATAAACAAGGAATAAGTTTAAAGTACACGTTAAGCAAAAAAAACTATGCACCACACCATTGTCTATGGCACTTATAAGGATCCTACTGTATAGCCTACTGTACTGCACATTTGTTCAAACTGTCATTTTCATATAGAACTGCATTCCTTACATTGTCATGAGGTAACATCATTTTGTTGCCAATAAGGATAGTAGATGCTTGATGCTTGTCATATGCTCTGCATGCACAGACATTATAAAGCAGAATCACATACTTTCATGAAT
This sequence comes from Enteromius thamalakanensis, assembly GCA_032357475.1. Classification (NCBI taxonomy): domain Eukaryota; kingdom Metazoa; phylum Chordata; class Actinopteri; order Cypriniformes; family Cyprinidae; genus Enteromius; species Enteromius thamalakanensis. The sequence goes on along the minus strand of JAUCMT010000054.1, from coordinate 531,630 downwards.
ATCACAGTCTGTTCACTGACCACCTAATGTTACTGGGCACAAAACAAACAAGAGCTTTCTCAATCTGAAAAGGTCCAATCTGATTTCAGTTATTACTAATAAATCTAACATATCATTTTAAGACACTGGGTTGCTGCCTGTATAGAGCTTTGCAGACATTCCTATGAGGCTTTTTTCAGTTTGAACGTTGTCTTATAAGTCTCATAGTTCCTGACTTTTTGGGCAGTGCGTTTAATACAGATTTACTGCATTTAATGTGTGTTCCTGCGAAGGTAACAAACCACAGTACTCAAGAGGGCGATACAGTTACTGACAAATGTCTGTGCTGTTAAACCAGATGTTTATTGGCTAAAACAGCTAGCCAGCTATTAACATGTCAAAATGACTTTTTTTATGAATATTCTGAGAAATGCAGGTGTCTGATTTTTGAATTTGTTATGCAAAAATAAAATTTTCAAACATATTTTAGGTCTAAATGTATGATTATTATTATGATTGAGCAATTGCATGTTAGTACAACAAAAGTTTAGATTTACATTGTTAAACAGCATCTCTCACACACTACAGTACTGTCAGCTCATATAGGGTCAGCCAGTCATGTAAAATAACATGTTGCTATGCCAAATGAAAAATCTCATATTAGCCTTAATTGTGTACCAACATCATGCAGCTTCTGTTTGCAGAAACTGATTTTGTAGTTGCACTGAATTATCTTAAGAGAAAAATGTGAAGCATATGAGAAACATTTAGAACTAAAATTATATCAAGATCAAGCAGGCAAGATTGTTAGTTAGCTAGACATATTGACTTTGTGTAAATCTTGGATGCTTTATTCTCATATGTTCTTACTTAAATAATGAGCTGTTGTGAGGTGCTCATCAGGTTTGGTCACACAGAAAACTACACGTGATGTGTCCACCAAACCTATGGACAAGTTTGTTTTTTAGGATTCACACTAATGTTTTCCATGTCTAATATACAGTAATTAAGGATGCACATCATAGTCTATGTCAGAAATACACCATCTTGAAAAAAATGTATTTAAAATTTATAACTCTCCTACTGGAATTTATATACTGTACAGGAATTTATGTATACGCAACATACAAAACGGCATGTATAGACAAACACAGTAACACTCATTAGACATTCTACCCAAAGAAATTTTCCACAACACACTCTCACTAAAACATTACAGTAAGGCGGTGCCTTTTCATAAGGTATTAATATAAACACCCTGGGTACTAACATTGTAATTTTTTTAAGGTTTCAATAAGAAAATTAAAAAAAAATAATCAATAGGAGAAACATTATATCTTGCAATGTCCCTTTAATTAAAGTGTAATTTGTGTGTGTGTTCAATAATGAATCAACATGCAGTTCATAATGCCACTTACATTTACCTGTCTTTGGTAGTACACATTAGCACAACATATTTTCAGTCAGACCAAACATTCCTTTGTGAAAAAACAAGTGTGCTAAAATGTACAGAAAAAAATAGGTAACTCTTTGGTATGGTAACAGAGTAATCTTATCAGGTACTTAGAAGTAGCCCTTGTACTTACATGAAATAAAGTGTACTTATCAAATAACCAAGTTACGGAACAGCTTGTAATTACATCTTGTAATTATGTAGATGTAATGGACAGCTATTGTTACACATATGTTACAGACTGAGTCTGTTACACAGATACTAACCCTTAAGTACAATCTTGATACACTTTATTTTAAGTAGCTTATGCCTGTGTAATATTCTGTAATTTATTGCAATTATAAAGGTATTACATGTATTTAAGCACATATTGTATGTAATAATCTTTTGGTACAGTAACATAAGTCTGTTAAAAAATGTGTAACAGTAGCTGCCTGTTACATCTACTGTACATAATTACAAACTGTGCATTCAGGGATGGCCTTCTTGAAGGACTGGTGTTGCTTTAGATTGTGTTTAAAAGAAGTTATTTTAGAAGGCAGTATAATCACACTCTATACCATTTGGAGCAGCCTTGGGCACTTGGAAAAGATGCCCCAAAAATCTTCAGCTCACTAGAAACAGAGATAGAAGCGAGAGATGCAGGCTGCTGGGATTTACCCGACCCAGCAACATGAACATGTCCACAACATGGGTCACCGAGGACAGAGGAGGCATATACAACATCACTGCCAACAACTGCAAACTGCATTTGATAGCACTGGCATTTCAGGATTCCTGGATGCCAGCAGACCTTTGATGTGGATTATCTCAACATGCCAGCTATTTATCTTTGAGCTGGATTCAAATTGCTTTAGAATGACTTTTAGAACAAAACTGCTATGTGCCTTACACTGACTTGGTGATTTTTTTTTTACATTTATGCTAACGTCAGGCAAACAGAATACTGTGTACATTAGGTCCATTCCAAATAAACGTACTTGAGAGCCACTGAGATTAAATGATGTCCAGATGTAATGTTTAAATACAAACATTTTCAAATTACATTTATTTTTGTCCATTTTTGGCTTAACTACGATGTAATTAGCCATTTTAGGCTTATTTTAAGCAATTTTAATTTACTTATTATATTCATACATGCTGGTGCACTGTAAGCACATTTCAAGAATGTTTTGTACTTGCACTGTTAAAATTGCCCTAAACGTAACCCAAACTCTTACCTCAAAAACTCTAACCTTTATAAGCTGAACCCTAACCCCCCTACTACCCCTAAACATAACCACACCTCAAAACATTACCATTAAATGTATTTGTAGTGAAACAGTAAATATATAGTCTTTTAGTTATTTTGAGTTCAGTCAAATATGAATGCATGTTAATAGCATACTGACTATTTATTGGTACATATAAAGCACATACAATGCTGACCAACTTCTAGATCCCTTAGTTCTATCCAGAGCCTAAACATAACATTACAACATCTACTTACTGTCAACAAGCAGCAACTTAGAAGTTTATTGAGGGAAAACACTAGCACTTTATTTAAGGGTCTCTTAGTGAATATGTGTTCCCTGTTCTAATGTCACCAAGTCTTCTTTACTCTTCATCTGAAGAAACGTCACCTGCATATTAGATGTCAGCTTAGATAGCTTTTTTTTTTTTGTAAACTATCCTTTTAATGTTACTACAGTACATAGTAATTGTGACCATGTTTTTATAAAACATGGTTCATATGATATGGACATAAAGGAAAATATTGATTTGTTAGTCTCAAAGTGTTTTAATTTTTCAGTTTGTTAGTTAATAATCCTGAATTGAATCAATTTCTTTAAGTAAAATTATCGCATGCAGTCTCTTAATTAAACTCTGAAAAACTGCATGTGAAATTTTAAATAAATCACAAAATTGTTAAACCCATTGCAGATGGAGCATGTGAAACTACAGTACACTGCTGCTGTCATTTTTTAATTTTAATTCCTTGTGCAGCACACATAAATGCTGTGCAGTACGTACACACATACAAATACAGCTTTATTGGTGACTTACTTTTGGTGACCCGCTGGTTTCCCAGGGTTGTACTGCGGGACGCTCCCAGCCTTGTGTAGATTGTATCTGTATGGACTTCCATAGAAGGTTCCTTTGGCATCCGTTGAAGTCAGTAGCAACGTGACTAAAAGAAGACCCCCACATGCGAATATCCCCCTCATCTTTAAGCAGCAGAGCAAAGGTTGACAAAAACACTTGCTGAAAGAGCCATAAAGTGGAAGAGAGCAGTGAAAGTGAAAAGAAAGCAGAAGCTGTGGAGAGAGTGGGGCAGCTAAATCAGCTAGGTTTTGGAGTCCGGAGGTTGTGAAGTGTTGCCTGTTTTCCTTGCTTGAGTCCCACAAGGGTTCTCTGGAGCACTGACTTCAGTTGTTGGTGGGCAAGCAGTGCTGCAATCGAAACATCTGCTGTTCTGGCACCATCCTGCCAACTTTACCATTCACACGAGAGAGAGAGAGAGAGAGAGAGGAGAAAGCGGAGAGGACAGGGCAGCGGTAGCAGAGTACTGAAGCTCAGATCCCTCTGTCAACAGTCTAGAGCGAGTCGACCCTGCAGCTGCAGCTCTGAGGGGGACGCACACATTTGCATATCCCTCCCCAAACCCTAGCTTGAAACGAGACCCAGCAGGCGACAGCAGGGGTGAACCCGTTCACTTTATGTTTCTCCCAAAACAGAAAGCCCTGGAACCCCTCAAAGACAAGAGCATGTTTACAAAGATTAACCAGCGCAATGGTCTCGCTGCTCGTTCGTTTGGACGCAGCTTGAATTGGTGGCTCATGTGTAAAAGCATGCTGGGATTATGAATATTTTCTTTCGGTTGCTCTGTGCCAAAATCTCCACCCCCCTTCACTGACCCCAGCCCATAACCTTCTCACGTGCCTGCAGCTATAAATCTCCAAACATTTTTTTGCTGCATGATTTTCCTTCATTTCTGCAGAAATGCGAACGGGCTTCATCTCAGCATGCTGTAGTTTTAATGCATGTTACTGCTTTAAACTGAATTTTCAAAAGACTTACCATTGCTTTTCATGCCTAACATTTCTTCAATATTTTGCACGTTACCACATCTGATATGCACATATGGCCATACTTTTGTTTAGGGACAGATTCTGACTGTTAATTGCTTATTAACAGCTTATTAGCATGTATATTTTTCAAAGGTTGACAAAAACACTTGCTGAAAGAGCCATAAAGTGGAAGAGCGCAGTGAAAGTGTACAGAAAGCAGAAGCTGTGGAGAGAGGGGGGCAGCTAAGTCAGCTAGGTTTTAGAGTTCGGAGGTTGTGAAGTGTTCCTTGTTATAAATCTGCAGCTATAAATCTCCAAACATTTTTTTTGCTGCATGATTTTCCTTCATTTCTGCGGAAATGCAAACGGGCTTCATCTCAGCATACTGTAGTTTTAATGCATGTTATTGCATTAAGCTGAATTTTCAAAAGACTTACCATTGCTTTTCATGCCTAACCTTTCTTCAGTATTCTGCACTTTACCACGTCTGATATGCACATATGGCCACACTTTTGTTTAGGGACAGATTCTGACTGTTAATTGCTTATTAGCATGCATATTACTAGCATATTGGCTTTTTATTAATTATGTAACGTAAAGTATGTATTAGTAACACACATTGCCTTACATGCCTTATTCTGCATGATCAAATCTTTGATTCCTTAATCCCACCCAATACCTAAGCTTAACAACTACCAAGTTGTAGTTAATAGTTAGATTATAGTGAGAATAGGTCCTCAAACTGAAGTGTGACTGAGGGAATAGTTTACCCAAACATGAAAACATTTCAAGCCATCCTAGGTGTATATAACTTTCTTCTTTTAGGCAAACATAGTCCGAATTTTTTATTTATTTTTTGGCATATACACACTTAGTAACACAGGTGGATGGAGACCATTATTTTGAAGCTCCATAAATCACATATATCTTTTGTAAAACTAAACTGTGCTCCTTCAGGGGGTTAACACATGTCTAACACAGATCGGTTTTGTAACAAAAGTGTTTCTATCTTTAAAATTTAAACTCAAATCACTGACTTCTGGCTCAACGTTTGAATTAAGCCACATTCGTTCTTATACTGCAAAACTTTTTTATTACTTCTCGTTTTTGACTTTAATTCGTTACTGCCATTCAATATTGCTCTATCGTTCATCTATGCTCTTCTGAGTTTACACTACGAATGTGGCTTACATCATACAAAGATAGCCGTATGACCAAATGCCTGCAATCATTTTCTGGCAGTATAAGAAATTCAGCATGATCATAGAACAGTGTGTTTGCTGCTACGACCAGTGGCATGTTGATCCACGCAAAAATTTGCCTATGTTTTACTCACCTTCAAAGCATCCTGGGTGTATATGACTTTCTTCTTTCACATGAATCCAGTCTGAGTTATATTAAAATGATCCTTGCTCTTCTAAGCTTTAGAAGAGGAGTAGGCAGATATTTTTGTTTAGCTGTACAAAAGTACATCCCTCTCATCCCTCCAGATGGGTGAATGTAAAGGTCTCCTGTAGCGAATTCTTGCATTTTTGTCACAAAGAAGAAAGTCATACAACCAGGATGCCTTGATGGTGAGTAAAAGACAGGCAAATGTTTATTTTTGGATGAAGTAACCATTACAAATGGCATATGGGTAGTTAATGTACCAATGTGACCTATGGTGTGACAATAAAAAAGAAAAAATCTAACATTGAAGATAAACATTTCTTGTGCTATTTAAATCTCTAAGAATAAATAAACATTTTCCTCATGCTATTTGTATGTTAAGGGTTTTATGGGTTCTAAATTATTTGTATGTTATGTCACACCACAGGAAACCAATACATCCAATTATTTGAACTTCCTTAGTTTTTTTTAGCAAACATTTCCAGTAAAACAGCCTATGATCCGTTACACTCTTTTCAGCACATGTTGATGACATTTTATCCTTTAAGAGTAAAGTGTGTCAAAGTCTAAAAAGTCATCATCGTACTGTCTGCACACATTGTCCCCAGGTTTATTAATTTGTATTAGATTCATTATTAGCTCTACAGGCTGATTTGTAATGATCTTATATTACTGCTAAAATTGTGAAGTGTGTAGAAGGACTAGAAAAAGTGTTAATTTGATTGTGTGTTCCCTTGAAACAACAAAAAGACTAATCTAAGCAGCCTGAGCTTGTGCGATAAACAGCACCAAAGATCTGGACCTCATCTCTGGCCAATCAGTGACCAGTCAAATACTGTTTTAGGTCATTATGGGGCATGACAGATTACTGAAGACATTATGTTACAGGATCAGGAGTATTTTCTCATCCAATAACAGTTCTTCGAAGTTTACTGAGCCCACAAGGGAAAGTACTTCTCTTGTGGGTGTCAGGAGATCACATTTACAATGCCATGTTTGCTTTTCATTCACACATAATTATCTAAAGCAAAGAGCGCCGAGCAGTCTTATTTGCAGAATTTGTGCACCAATGGAAAGACACAAAAAGCACTCAGTTTTACTCACACATGAGAAACGTCACGTGCAATTTAGTGTCAGAAATCATTTCATTTAATTCATGCTTATGTTTTCTTTTTTTAAGTAGTTCTGTATTAAGTACATATGCAAATATGTGAAAGTGTACTTCTTTTCACAAAGATTGGCCAAATTTTATAAAGTAACTTTATAAAATTTACTATATAAAGTATTTTGTTTTGATGAATAGTTTACTCAAAAATGAAACTTTGGTATTGTGCAAAGTTATTGATACAACTTATCATTTTTTTAAATCAACTCTTCTTCCTGAATCAGTCTGTGATAGATAATGAAGGTGAATAGCAAACATACAATCTATGCACTTAAATCATTTAATTTAGTCATTTTATGACTTCGTCCCCTGTGCTTCTCACCACCCATGAAACATCTGTGAACGGTTTCAGATAAGCACACTTATCTCTACTGCCAAATCGCTTCCATGCATACGAGAGAAATGTACTTTCATTAACATATTTGCACTGTATTGCTCACCACATGAAAATGTTAATACATTGCAGACTTAGAAAAGCCATGTGCTCACTGACTGACTGACTGTTTTCTGACTGCAGCGGGGGATTTCATTTAATGCAGCGACCTTCAAACTGCAGTGTAATTTTTTAAACTGAGCGTCTCTGCGGATTCTTGAAATGTGCCCCAAATTGACAAGTTGTTAAAAAGTACCCCAGATTTATAGAGAAAGTGTTAAACATGAGCTATTGTAACACAATCCACACACATCTACATGCAATACGCATGAGCACAGCATTGTAGTGAGAAACTGAAGAGTGATATATTAAAATGAAAGTCATACTGATACCTTTCTCTACAGAAATGAGGCCCATATCTCCCCAACAGACTTCTTTACTCTCACTTGTTACGGCAGTTGTTCTGAAACAACCTTTGGAAGGACACCAGACAAATGACAAAACCTATTTAACAGAAAAGATGCTAGCCAAATTTTTCTAATGTGACCTGCTCCCTATCAAAAGAAATAAAAGCTGAGAAGACTCTACCGGTTTAATAATGTGGGCATGTCGACAGATCCAGTCATAACATGTCAAATCATGAAAAAATTACATTGTCTGTGTACAGGCAATTGTGTGGACAAAATGCCCATCATATTCAGTTATTAAGTTAAAAACAATTTGAATAAATGACAACAGATTTTTTTTTATTGATGTGTGGATTTAAAGATTAGTTTCCCTTGAATTGCCATCCCAGTTTGCAGGAGACTTGTATCTGAAGGTGGGAAAAGGACACTGGCTATGAGTGAGATTATCAGTCTGAACTCATAAATTCCTCTACAGTCTACAGTATGTGTGCACAAACAGACAATGCAGTGGAGCACAGGCGCTTTGTGACTTCCTCGCACAGATCAGGAATGTTTGGAAGGTTTAAAAAGAACACAGATTCTCCAGTGCTCTAGACGAGTGGGAGAGAATAACTGTTCTCAACATGGACTCAACGGCTGTATTCCTCCACTGACACCTTGATCTTCAGCAGACACTAGTCTAAACCTGACCTATCAATATTCAATTAGATGTGGTGTGCATTTCTTCTACCTACAACCTTTATTTAAAGATAATATAATTAAAAAAAAGGACCAGGTGTACTTAAAAGTGCATTTTCAGGACTGTTTGTTAACACATGTTAAATTACATTTTAAATAAATCTGTTGCATACAGAAATCATATTTACATCTAAAGTTTTTGATCCTTAGAAGAGGCAGGGTTTTTATTTTTAAATAAATGCATAGATTTTGTTTGTTTGTTTGGTTATTTTTTGTGAACTTCTGAGGAAGGAGACCCTCGAGGTAGTTCCTCCTCACGATATTGACAGCCGCTACTTCATAGTTCCAAAGAAGGATGGAGGGCTGAGTCCCATCTTAGATCTCAGGGATTTAAACCGCTCAGTAATGAAGCTGAAGTTCAGAATGCTCAATGTGAGACAAGTCGTAGCACGAATCCAGTCCAAGGGTTCTTCATGATAGATCTGAAAGATGCGTACTTTCATGTATCGATCCATCCTTCACACAGGAATTTCCTGAGGTTTGCTTTCAGGGGCAAAGCATACCAGTATCGGGTTTTAAACCTTCGGCCTTGCACTCTCACCCCGTACGTTTAAGAAATGTGTGGGTGCTGCGCTGGCTCCACTGCGACTCCAGGGCATCCGCATATTAAATTATATCAATGACTGGCTAATATTAGCATGATCGCCGGAAGATGCGAGCAGACATCGAGATGTCGTCCTTGCTGACATTTAATGGTTGGGGTTAAGAAGTGGTGGAGCAGATTTGGAGAAAATACCAGAGGGCAGAGGTGGACCTCTTCGCATCTCGAGAGAATGCGCAATGTCCCCTCTGGTACTCTCTTTTTCATTCAGCTCCTCTGGGACTGGATGCCATGGTACAGACATGGCTGAGGCATCCTCTGTACGCCTTTCCCCGATCGCTCTGCTCCCTGGAGTTCAGACGAGAGGTCGCCAGGACGAGATCAGCCTACTGCTTGTAGCACCGTTCTGGCCGGGCCGAGTTTGGTTCTCGGACCTGATATCCCTTCTAAACGGCTCTCCTTGTGAGATACCGATCAGGAGGGATCTTCTCTCACAAGCGGGGGGGGCACAATAGTTCACCCCCTGTCCGGAGTTGTGGAGTTTGAGAGTGTGGCCCCTGAGGGGGCGCAACTCATAGCCACGGGCCTCTCAACCGAGGTGG
>JAUCMT010000054.1:511452-521833 GCA_032357475.1 Enteromius thamalakanensis | reverse complement strand
AATCAGCGAACGTTACAAAGCGGACCAAATGCGGACGTCATCCGAACGTCAATCAGCAAACGTTACAAAGCGGACCAAATGCGGACCTAATAAGACGTTCGCAACGTCCGGGGGACGTCCCCTGTTTGCTGGGTATTCCTTTGTTACTTACCTTTTCTGACTGCCTTTGCTACTATTGTTCCTGAAAATAAATATCTTTAATGAACTTACCCATTGTGTCAGTCCGCTTCGTAACAACAGCATACATTTCAAATATAATACATCTTCTTTTAAGTGCATTTAAGATGCAGTTAAGCGCTACACTGTTATACGTCATCATCCATTGTCACTAGCTCCTAACGTTACGTCAGAGGACATGTGCTGATGTAATCACCATTCATTTACATGTACACATATGGCCTTAAGCAAAACAAAACAATGCGTTACCACATGCAGTCAAGTCACCGGGTATATGACATAAAAATATGTGTCCTAATATTGTCCAATCAGTGCTATCTGCTAGCCAACTTTAGAGATATTTTAGCAAACATTTCTTTACAGAATATCACTGTAAACACAATGGTATGGACTCATGGTAATATACATATTGTGATGCAAGCTCAGTAGACAGCAGATCCATTTGCACACCGTTTATTACACAGAATCGTAAATCGTACAGGCAGGGTTCAAACCGGAGCAGACAGACACAATGCAGACAAAGAAAGACAGTACCGGGGCAGGCAGAGTTCGGGGTATCAGGCAGTAATCAAAGTCGATATATCCAGGCAATGGTCAAGGTCACAGGCAAGAATCAAAGTCTGGGAAACAGTCTAAGTCGAAATCCAAATTGTTGTAACAAGAGTTGTAACAAGAACAAAACTTTGCATTGAACAAGACAAAGACGATTCCTTAAATAGCGGAGAAGATTGAAAACACCTGGAACATAAATCCCCGAGGTGTGTGGGTGAAAGAGGTCCGGGTAGGAAATAATATTCGGGAGATGGTTGACCCGCTAATGACGGTCAGACAGAGCCACAGAGGATCGCCTTGCAAGACATATAATAAAATTTTTCCTAAAAATCCTTATTAATGGCAAAAATTACTTGCTGCTTGCTTGAGCGAGCAGCCATGTTGGAAATTTCTCTTAGCCTTTCGTTTGAAGTGAGGTCCTGAAAAATCTTCATTTGGAGGGCTATCTAGCCCTTCCCCTTCCCCCTACCACTCCAATCAAAAGAGAATTGAGACACCCCTACACGTGAACAAGCCAAACGGAGGGGTAGGGGAAAGTGTAGGGGTAAGGGGTAGAATTGGGATTGCCTAAGCAATCTTTACACTTTTCCTGGGACACTATTTGTCTGTAAGCGATTGAATGTTGTCTTTTTTTCACATTAAGGAAGTGTCATTGTAATACAGTAATTTATAATATACAATAATACAGAAATGTATAATTCTGCAAGTAGTTATTTTAAGCTCAGCTTCTTAAAATTGTTTTTGTATATTGATATGTGTATTACATTCTGTATTTTAAGTTTTACAATATAAAAAGGGGAAAAGGACATTTCAGTTAAACCCAAGAGAAAGTTACACCTTGAGTCATTTTTGGAGTTTCATCCCCCATGTTAGCTGACTGTCTAACCTTGCAAAGCTATGCATCTTGAGGAAAGTACAGTAAAAAGATAATTAAACAAAAGGATCAAGCACAAGAAAAATACTGCACGTCATCAGTGAGTCTATGCTTAGGGAGACAGTACCACTTAAAAAGCAATCAAATAAATATCTCGGTGCAACAAGAAAACAAAACTGAAGAGCAACAATTAGAAAGAGATATGTCTGCAGGGAAGTGTGGATAACAAGTAAAAATCAACAAAGTCTTCAAAAAGAAGCAGACTGGTTCTGCAGAGCAAGAGCTAAGGCCGAAGTAGCCGGTGAACAACTGTCCTTTGCTGAACAAGAAGTAGAAGTGGAAGTGCAGATGTATTTGAAAGCAAGTTTACATGTTATCAATAGTAAAAAGGCGGTTGCTGTGGCATTAGCAGAAGCAGAGCCTTATAAAGAAGCAATTGAAAATGGGAGAAGGAGAGTTAGTTGAGGAACCCCCAGTCTCCGAACAACCTCTCAGCCCAGCTGAACGGACTAGTGATTATGTGCAAAAGCTCTCACAAGCATGTTTTGAGGACAAAGTGAGTGAGTATTCAGAAATACCAAGAGTGGATACTCCAGTTCACAGCAACAACAGATCAAACTTGCTTCCAAAGATGACCACAATATTCAGTGAAGACAGAGAAAGAGCTTTCATATTCTCTGTCAACCAGTACTGACCTAACAAGACACATGATCTGCAAAGAAATGGTAAGCTCTAGTCTGTTAAAGGTTGATGACCATGCTGAGAATTACTGGTCATGGAAAGCATCTTTTAAAAGTTCTTCTAAAGATCTTAACTTAACACCCCAAGAAGAACTTGATTGGACCTTAGTCATCAGAGCAGGCCAAAAGAATTTGTTCTATACATGTCCTTCATCCTGAATCAGGCCTTAAGATGTTGTGGCAAAGACTGGAGGAAATTTATGGAGCACCAAAGATGGTCGAGAATGCCTTGTTAAAAAGGCTAAAGGACTTCCCAAGGCTTAGCAACAAATACAGTCACAAACTTTAAGAATTAGGTGATATCCTACTGGAATTGGAATGTGCTAACTGTGAAGGGTACCTTCCTGGACTTGCGTATTTGGACACAGCTAGTGGATTGAAACCCATCGTGGAAAACCCCCCGTACAGCCTCCTGGAGAGTTGGATAGATGAAGGATTTAGATACAAAGAAGAGGACAATGTACCATTCCTTCCATACAAGATACTGTATTCTCTAGATTTGTGAGACAACAGGCGAAAATCAGAAATGATCCAAGCTTTTTTTCTGCAAATCAGTTCACTAAAACAGAGATGGTAGTGAGACAGAAAGTTTCTGTGTATGTACTGTACACAAAACTGAGTTCCAGTAGAACCTACATTTCAGCAGTCATCTGTTGTAGAGAATTCAACTGAAAGTTCAGAGAGACAGTGTCCAATACACAAAAGACAGTTTTAAGCTGTTTTCAGCATTTTTGGCATCAACTCTAACTCCACCCTTTACACATTGAAAACATGTTCGTCTTCAGGTAGAAGAGCTACTAAATTTATAATTGAACCTAATAATGGAAAGCTACAAATTCAGCTTCCAACTGATGGAAAGCTACAAATTTAGCTTCCATCCCTTATAGAATGTGACATAACTGATGACAGGAAAGATATTACCTCTCCTGAGTTGGCCATGCTCATCTTCAGGTGTTAGCAGACAAAATTCCACTCTGAATCCTTCTATCCTACTGCTTTTAGGACAAGATATACTTAGAGTACACAAGGTGCGCGGGCAAATAAATGGACCAAACAATACTCCCTTTGCTCAACAACTCGACTTGGATGGGTGATCATGGGTGAAGTCTGTTTAGGAACATTTCATGAATCATACTTAGTCCTTGTCCAATTTACATCCAAGTAAAGTAGGATTACAGCTTTACAAAATATCACCGGGATCAACACATATAATCGGGCATGAAAGAAACAAGCATGTCTGTGAATACAGTTTGGGTTGTTTTAGTGTTTCAAAGATCCAGAGATGACATGAAACCAACATTGTCCGTGAATGACAGACAGTTTTTGGATATAATGAAACAATCCCTTTACAGAGCTGAGGGGAACATCTTGGTGGCACCTTAACCATTTCGATCTACAAGATGTCGCTTACCAACAGAGAACAAGCAATCAAACATTTCTGCTAATTCTGGAAAACATGAAAAAACATTTATGCAAATGCTGGAAAATGATCATGCAGAGGTTGCGCCTCCTTTGGACAATGACAAAGAACACTGGTATATTCCAGTATTTGGGGTATACCCCCGCAAAAAACAGATCGGATAAGAGTTGTGTTTGACGCAAGTGCTGAATTTGAAGGGGTATCACTGAATCCCATGCTGCTTAGTGGCCAAGACTTAAATAACACTCTTTTGGGTGTCCTTCTACATTTTAGAAGAGAGCCTATAGCATTTTTAGCAGATGTGCAACAAATGTTGTACTGTTTTGTTGTTCAGAAAGAATGTCTCGGGTTATGTATGTAGCCCTGTTCCTTGAAGGAACGAAACACTGCGTCGACAAGACGCTATGAGAACGCCCTCAGCGTGACGGCTCTGAAAAGTGTGTAGAATCAGCCAGTGATGAGTTGGGACGTCATAGGCGGGTGATGTCACTGGCCAGGAAGCATGCGTGGAAAGTGACCAGAAAACTAACTCCTGTCATGCAGCGGACAGCCGAGTTTCGAGACGCAGCGTCTTGTTTCTTTAAGGAACAAGGTTATATACATAACCCGAGACGTTCCTTTTTTGGAACTCAAGCTGCGTCGACGAGACGCTATGGGAACGAGATGCCCAAGCCTCCAGACTTTTAAATCCCTGCCTAGTGTGTGTTTGTGTACAGCTAGGGCGAGAGAACAGAAGAGCACGTAGTGGCTCGGAGATCCAGTCCATTGAATCGGACAACTGCGAATATCAGCCATGGAGACCCCTGCTAGCAGAGCCTTCAAGGCTGCCACAGCGTGTGCCAAGTGGGCTCTGACTCCTAGCCTCGGCGAGAGACCAGAAGAATTATTTAATGGCATCCACAATCCAACAGCTTAAAGTCAGCTTGGTCGCTAAAGCCCCTTCTTGGGGGGACCGATGCATACGAGCCACTGCTCCGACTTTCTCCACAGGGCAGTTCTGTACTCGCACTGGACACATACAATTTAGCTTCTTCTGACCAGGTTCCCTGAAGGGAGGTGGGTTAAAGGCCTGTAGTACTACTGGCTGAGGCTGGCTTCAAACTGTAACCTGCTCGCGGGTACAGGAAAGCTTTGGCCATGCCAGGCGCAAATTCAAGATGCGTAGGGGCCACTGAGAGGGCCTGAAAGTCACCTACTCTCCTCAGAGAACACAATGCTAGCAGAAGTGTGGTCTTTATAATTAACAAACAATCTGAAATCTCCTCTATGATCTTAAATGGTGGCCCACAGAGGGCTTCTAACACAACAGCTAGGTCCCAGGTTGTTACACGGGATCGTACTGGTGGCCTTAACCTCAGCGCACCGAGGAGGAAGCGCATGACCAGGGGATCTTTGTTGACTGTATGTCCACACGAGAAAGGAGTGCAGATGCTATGGTAACACCATCAGTATGACAGCTTTGAATAGTGTGTAAAATCAGCCAATGATAAGTTGGGACGTCATAGCCAGGTGACGTCAATGGCAAGGAAGCATAAAAGCATGTGGAATGCTGCCGGCAGATTAGCTCCTGTCATGCAGCGGAGCGTTGCCAGGGGATGCAGAAATTGTGGTATCGAGACTCGGCATCTCGTTTCTTCGAGGAACTAGGGCTACATACATAACCTAGAGACGTTCCTCTTCAGGAACTCGAGCCGCGTCGATGAGACGCTATGGGAACGAGATGCCTACTCCCCCAGACTTATAAATCTCTGCCTAGTGTGTGATTGTGCGATTGCTCTTACTTACTCCACAAGGCAGCTGGACAGACACAATAGAGGTCTGCAATAGAGCCGCGGGACCCAACTAGATTTCTTGCAGCGCGGAAATAAATTTCTGAATAAAACATGGAAGCGATCGGTAACTCTGGTGTAATTTGAACGGGAGCGGGCGTTCTAACAAAATAGCGCTCCTGACGTTTTTCGGAACAGCATATCTGTGATTCTTATTTGAGCACAGGTACAGCCAGTGCTCACGACTGTTAAGCGTGCTGAATGCATGGACCAGTGCTTTTTGCACGTACATTTTATTTACACAGGACCTGCATCACCTGCATAACGGTTCTCTGAGCGGCTTTACAAACATGGCAGCGCAAACTGAAGATGCGCTGTCCTTGAAGGAAATTCAGCTGGGATTAGACAGCGGTCAGTTTACTGTAAGGTAACCCATATTAGGCAAGTCTGATGTACTGGAGTCTTTTTCATGCTTCATAGACACAAATGGAAAAAAATTACCCTTTGCGCGATGTGATTTTTGCCTTAAAGTTTTACCCTTTAGCAGTAACAAGACTGGAACCTCAGGTTTAATGCGGCACTCATGTCTCATCACAAAGGGGCAATCAAAACTGACATTTACTAAATCTTTGCTGGTGCCAGAGCAGTTTTTTTAAAAAAAAACACAGACAAATGTGTTAAGTTTGTTTGCCAAGACATTCGACTGTATGATACCTTCTCTGGAAAATGCTTCACACAGCTGGCCCAACATTTGGTCGACAAAGCAGCAAGAATAGGAAAATTCAATGTCTATGAGATACTACCACACCCAACAACGATGTCAAGAAATGTTGAAATGAGGGCTCAGAGTCTATGTAAACATGTTGTGGAGGAAATCACTGCAACAATATCGAAGTTTGAATTTGCTGTTACAGCAGACATATGGATAGAAACATATTGTAAAACATCCTTTTTGTCTGCAACCATCCATTACGTTAATGAGCAATCTGAGCTACATTCAAGAGTGCTTTTTGCTGCCCCTTTTGACCCAAGCACCTCAAAGACAGGTCAAAACATTTGAAGGCACCTGCTGCAGAAACTCAGAGTGTTTTGCATTGATGAGACAGACATGGGCAAAAAGATGGTTTTTGTCACAGTTTGTGGAGCCAACATGATCAGTTCCTTACGAGAATACACAAGGCTAAACTGCACAGCGCACATACTAAACGTGACTCTCTCCAGTGCGTTTGGTCCTGCCATAATCGAAAAGTCTCCAGAGATCGCTGGCCTTCTGACTGATGTTAAAAAGTTGGTTACATATTTCAAACACTTAGGACAGCAGGGCAAGCTTAAAAAGTCACTGAAACAATCCATAGAGACACGATAGAACTTTAACTTTGAGATGTTAAATTCTGTCTTGGAAAAGTACGAAGACATCGCATCTGTGCTGACTGAGAGCAATAATTTTGGATAAGATCAGACGCATTAGCATCAGTACCCTTAAGTTACTAGTATCATTCCTAAAACCCTTCAAAGAGGCAACCGACGACTTGGAAACTGATAACACAGGTCCTAGTACATCACTGGTTCTTCCGTGGTCAGTGCGATTAATTGAGCACTGTACATCAGCCACAAAAGACCCTCTGCTCTCTGAAACCGCAACCATCTATGTAACATGGCTGAAAGAATTCATAAGAATTAATAAAATATTAACCTTTCTGACACCAAATCTGCGAGGTCTGAAAATGTTAGGAGATGATCAATGATTGAAGTTTGATGCGCATGATGAGGATGTTGAACCAACAACTGCCAAAAGGCCTACTGTTCTTCATAAATTTTCAGATTGGGAGGAAGAGGAAGAACCATGTGGATCAAAATCAGATGTTCAGATTCAGGAGTACAGGACCATGAAACTTGAATTATCAAGTCAACAAAACATTTTGCAGTGGTGGAATTCAAACAGTTCCCAGTTCCCTGCCCTGAGCAACCTTGCAAGATTTGTCCTCTGCATCCCGGCCACGAGTGCACCTTTTGAGAGAGCATTCAGCCTTTGTGGTTGGATTTTGGAGGAGAGATGTTCGGTACTGAAACCCTCATCAGTCAGTCACATTCCTTTTCTGTATGGAAATTTAAAATAATTTGGATAAAGTTTTCGTTCATTTCATTAATAGTTTATAATTTTGAGATGTTGTTTATTGTTGTATTTATATATGCCTGTTTTCTTTTGTAGGAGAGACCTTGAGATCGACTTTGGGACTTTTTTTTTTTGCTAAATTGATAGGTTAAACAATTATTTAATTTCGCAGTGGCCAACTATTTTCTTCTATTTTCTGCTCTTTTGTTTAAAATTTTAAGTGACAGATTTATTTTTTTCCGTGACACTTTTCCTACTGTGCTTACAGAAAAATGTTATGTTTGTATTTTACATAAAAATAATAAAAAGGCTACAATGTTGTACATACATTTGTTTTTATTTATTTTATTTTTGCAACATATTTTCCATGTTGACATCAAATGTATCTTGACAAGACTAAGAAAAATAAATACAATCATTGCACAACCTACAGTTTATCTGTTATCTCTCTTTTGGTAGTACCCCATTTAAATGTGAGATTTTGGAAACAAGATCTAAATTTAGGGGGAATGGTCGGGTAGAAAATTATTCTAAGCAGGCAGTGACTGAATAGCGGGTGCGGGATAAAACTTCGCGGGAGTGGGACTAAAAGCACAGTCCTGTGCAGACCTCTAACACACAATTTAGCTTCTGCTGACCAGGCTCCCTGAACAACTGGCTGAGGTATGACCGTAGGTACCTTAGGACTGTAACCCATTTGCAGGTACAGGAAGGCTTTGGCCATGCCAGGAACAAAGTCCAAGTGGGCCACTGAGAGGGCCTGAAGGTCACCTACTCTCCTCAGAGAACACAGAGAAAACGCTAAGTCTGCAGCTAAAAGTCAATAGGAACAAATTTCTCCCACTGATCTGAGCTGTTTTCTTATCAACTAGAAGAGATAAAAGGATTTAGTGTTATACGCTGATCTTTTAGAATAGTCTTTATAGAGTAGAGGATGTTGTAGAACAGCCAGACAAACTAAACAAGAGAGGCAATAAGAGACTCTATGCCAAAATCTTACAGTCAGGAAGGATTTAGCATTTGAGGAGATCTCATGTGACTGTAATGCAGATCCTAAACCTCAGAAGAGCAAATTAAATGTGAATACCCTCCCTGTAATCAGACTGTTCAGCTTGCAAGTATGATGTTTCTCTATCAGAGCGTGTTGTCAGAAACCCTTCTGTAAGATCTCCAGTATAGGCTAAGATCATGCTTACAGTGTTATTTCTTGGTTAAGCCACCATGGTTTATGCTGGATGAACTTGTATTGGATTTTTCATCAGTTGTCTGTCCTCTGTTTCACACACACACAAACACTCATGGGTATAGTATCCTGTATAAACTTAGCATCTGGACTTGATTACCTTCCTAACAGACACACACACACACACACATCTCTACAGCTACTGAAACTTCAGCAGTGATGTGCATGCTGACACAATGTCACTCTTTATTTAACACACAAGCCTTTCTCACTGTTCAAACTCAATCCAGAACCCATCCAGCTATTATGTCTCCAAGTAATAGAGCAGCTGTGTATGTGTATCCATACATCAGCATGTGTACCAACACAAATGTGGCAGTCAACACTATTGTTTGTGCAGACCCATGCACAGCTGAGGCCCTGAGCTCTGCCACTGGAATTCATATGATAAAAGCTACATCCGTTGTCTAGAAATAGGCTATTTTTCTGGCTATTTTTTCTGTATTAAAGTCTGTCTTGACTGTTAAAATAATTCAGTCAAAATCCCAGAGCTCAAACAGAAGAGCATATACATGGATTTAGATCATTGTTAAAGTAAAACGTTAAGATTAATGCTACAGTGTGTTGATTAGAGTCTGAACATCATGGCAAAATTGAAAGCATGTTTATTTTTTGTACAACAAAATCCACAGGTGAAAAACACAGGAGCAGATGTTAAACTACGATAACGTTATTATTAACTAGTTAGCCTATTAATATAATATTTTGCTGTATAATACTTATAAAGCATATTATTATATTCTACAACTCCTACTCAAACTTAACCTAAACCAATTCCCTGTATAAAGTTTATGAAAGTTTAAAAGTTATACAATGCTTTTATGTTCATTTTCTTATTTAAAACTAACTATTTCAAATGAGATCTGTTATAAATGTTATGTTCAGTGGACCGACCTATCACCTAAACCTCATACCACCTCCATCAACCAGCCCGTTCACCCCCATTCCAGGATAACAGTCCTTAAGCCTACCCAGAGTAGAACTATAAGAGCAAAGAGTCTGGCTCAGCCTATGAAATCCCATACTCCCTCAAGCACCACGATCACAGGCGTTTTCAGCCGGTCTCTGGAGTTTTAGACAGCTTTAAAAGCTCATTGATTGTTCTAGCCCATGAAAATGACCTCAAACAACCACAGGTCCCTCAACCTGACTTTAGTGACCACGAAGACACCCTAAAAACTATTACAGATAATAAAAATGCATTTGAGACGCAGATGAGACCCTGAGACTTTAGAAAAGTGGGCTGATTGAGCAATCAGTGAAAAAAAAGTGATGAACAGCTGCTGTTACAGTTTTTGCCTATTGCTTACACACTAAAAGTGAATACTTACACCAAAGCCTAAATACCTAAACTTCTTGTATCTTATCTTAAACACAGTGTAATCATAGCTTAAACACATTTTCAACTTTGCACTATGTTTACAATTCTGTAACACACTTATTGCGAAACACTACACACGTTTTCTTACATTAGACGCTTTGTTCAAAAACTA
>JAUCMT010000054.1:493614-505844 GCA_032357475.1 Enteromius thamalakanensis | reverse complement strand
CTCTCCATTTCAGGTCTTGACAGTGGGAAGAGCCGTCCTTTAGGGGGCACCGCTCCGGGGACCAGGTCTATGGCGCAGTCAGTGGGACGGTGAGGAGGTAGAGTGGTGGCTTTGATTTTGATGAAGGCCTCACGGAGGTCGTGGTATTGTGATGGGAGGTGCTCTGAATCCAGTGAAGTGGCACCAATCTGCATGGGTTCGGAGTCAACGTGCACAGCTGAGGTGGATAGCGTGAGGTAGTTAAGCTGTCGTTTAGATCAGCGAGATCGTATCAAGTTGTCGAGTTGTATGGTTAACTCCATGAATTGTTTGAGTGATTTACCCTCATTCCGGCAAGCCATTTCTGCCTGTAAGTCATCGCGAAGAGCCTTTTGATACATAACTTTCATCGGTTCATTTGGCCAGCCGATTTGTGCAGCAAGAGTCCTGAACTGAATAGTGAAGTCTGGAGCCGATAGGTTGCCCTGGAGCAGCGCCAGTAATTCTTCTTCTGGGTCTTATCCACCGACGGCATGATCAAAAACCTCCCGGAAGAGGCGGATGAATTCACGATAGGAAGGGAACGCCATCTGGCGGAAGTCCCATAGCGCTGTAGCCCACTCTAGCGCTCTTCCCGTCAACAGTGAAATAACTTGGGCAACTTTGCCATCATCCGTGACATAATCAGCCGGTTGTTGAGTGTGGAATATTTCACATTGTAACAGAAATACTCTACATTTCCCTGTTGAACCGTCAAATTTTTCAGGAAGAGAAGGACGGGGCTTACAAGTGGTTTGAGGCACAGCTGGTGGTGGCGGCGGTGGAGCAGGCGCGGCAGGCTGTGACGTCATCGCAGTAATGGTGCTCGTGAGAGCCTGCAGAGACTGTGTCATCCCGTCCATGCATCGATTAAGCCTCTCCAACTGCTGCTGGTGAGTTTGAAGCTGAGCGCCTTGTCGCATTACTTCCTGTAACATGGAACAAACTGCTGGATCTTCCATTGGTGAAGTTTTCTGTCGCACTTGAGCAGAGGCAGACTCAGAGTCGGTGAAGTCCAGATCCATTTGCAGTTTATTAGGCAAAATCAGAGTCGTACAGGCAGTGGTCAAAACACAGTAAATGACAGCGGAGGGAAGACAAAGGCAGAATAACAGTTCAGGCAAAGGTCGAGGTATCAGGCAAAGAATCAGAGTGTAAATGTCCAGGCAATAGATCGTGGGTGTCAGGCAGAGAATCGAAATCCGAATAAACAGTCCTAGGTCAAGAAATACACAATCCAACAAGGCAGGGAAAACCGCTCAGAGTGTTTGCACGGCAAAACAAAACTTCCCAACTTCCTGTTGCAAAGCGTGCCCCTTATATGGTCCCGTAAACAAGCTACACCTGGCGCGGAAGTTGCACAGAGTTCACAGAAAAGGGTCCGGGCGGAAACTTATACTCCGGGGAAGGTTCCCGCTGATGCCGGTTAGAGGGAGCCACAGAGTAACAGAGTTGTTACAGAAACACACGTTCTCTTCCAGCAGAAACATTTATTCAATCATAACACATTGACAAAAAAACACTATCATCAGCTGAAATTTCAGAAACTGCATTATTTTATGTGTCAGGTCTAATAATTTAGTAAATGCAGGCATTGTGCATTTTGTTGCAGAAATTCAGTACAGAAAATTAATGACAATATCAAAGTACCTTTATAAATTTTACACTTTATGGGGAAAAAAAATACAGGCACAAAATACAGTTACATTTCAGAGACCAGAGACACACAGTCACTCTAATACAGTAAAGGGTTAAATTATTTACACTTTGCTGTAGGAGAAGCAATATACCTGTTGGTTTCTCTGAAAATACGGACAATGAATGCCGCTGTGTCCTGGCTGCATTCTAACTCCTCTCCATATACCTTGTCCCACTCCTCTCAATTGTCCTGGCACTCATCTTCCTCTCCTTGTGCAGGCATTTCTTTCTTTCTTTCTTTTTGTGTGTTGCTCTATATTGTTCAGTTTCCACACAAGATCAGCCCAAAGAGATCTCTTGTAGAACATATGATCATGTGATTGGAAAAACCTCAACACCCTGGATGGTAATCAATTGTGATTTATATATTTGCATAACTGCAATAAACTGTTTCTCATTGGCAATAGAATAACATACAGGGAAGATATTTGTGTTTCAATTCACAATATGAACAGCTGTTCACTTTGACTTTAACCTATAGAAGTTATGTTTAGAACATGATGTTATCTTTTCTGACATACAGTGTGAAAGCATTTGAAAATTTGACTATACAATTATATTGTTTTGGTCTTGGTTGAGCTTGTGTGTAAAAGAAGTTCAAGCATTTTAAATTTATGTTAACTCTATGCATTTTGTATCAAAGCAACAAGAAATGTGTTAATTGTATAGTCTACAAAAACTGATGTTGTGGTAACCGTGTTAAGAGTTTAGGAAACTTGTTAAATGTTTTGAAAAAAACGGTCATAGCGATTGTAAAAAACTGTAATTCACAGGACTGCAGAAGGATACTTTCTTGAAAACAACGAATATTATCCAGAATGCATTGGGTTTGTTTACGAGATTTTACTGTCAGAATGTGGTCATTTTTTGTAGCAGGTTTTTAAATTGTAGACTGCACATACGCTAATACACACTATACCGCCTTGATCTCACAGAATTATGTGAAATACCCCACCCTTTACGCATTATTCCGTGTTACAGTTGTATCATGAAATCATTGAAAAAAAAGTTTTTAATCGATGAAATTATCCCTTTATAATTATCTTATTCAAATGACACTCACTTATGACAAATGGCGCAATTCTGTGAGATCAGGATGCACTATACTCATAGTAACACAATGATGATGTGAACATTAATAATTTGAGAAAATAGTATAAAAGTAATGATCATTTGCAGGGTTTGATGTGATATGAACTAAACGATTGTTAGATTTAAATCACCATTCGTAACATGATTTATTGTAATGTTTTCTTTTTCCTCAGTTGGTCAGAACAAACATGGCAGCAGACCCAGCTCCAGATAGGTCTTGCAGGGTGATACTCCAGTTATACTCTGGTTGTATTCCAGTTATATAAGTGATACTCCCCAGGCCAGGAATTATAACGGGGGGGGAGCAAAAAGCAGCATAAACAGCGTGATTCACATGTTCACATCATGCACAGAGCTTGTGCGAACAGAGAACAGAACTTAATAAAGCTATTAAAAAAACAAATATGCACACGTGTAAAATCTTTTTTCTCTAAATAAATAATAAATTAGCACAAAAAAAGAGAAAAAAATAGCAGCTTATATGCAGAATTGCAGTAACTCATTGTAATTTTGAAGTGTTGAATATCTTTCCATTAAAAACTCCTTGGATGGAAACCTGATATGATGATCAGATCTGCGTGTTATTAGAATAAAGATGGAGCTTTATAAGGGAGCCATTAATACGTACCGGAGTGTCCGGCACATTTCGAGCATTGGCTCTGTTATGAAAGAGTGGACACTTTGGCTGACGTCTTTATTTGAAGTTGTAGTTGAAGAAGCAATATCTATGTCACTCTTGGAACAAAGCGGGCGCAGGCGCAATCATCAGTCATATTTAAAGGGAAAGTCCTGACCACATCACTGTCTTCACTGGGTGTTTATGCAAAATTTGCACTTATTCAAATCACATGCAATTTGATTAGCGCTTGTTGTTGACTGTCATGATTTGGCTAATGCAGGATACTATGGAATGCGCATCAGAGGGGATTTAGAAGTGGGTACGCAAAGACAAATAAAGAAGCGTGTATACGCCATATACACCTGCGCATACCCTGCACTACACCACTGAGACTAACTCGAACACGCACCAACATGCATCAAGAGATGCTGAGCTCATTAACAAATATCTTGTAAGATCTTGTAAGATGCTCTCCCTTTACACAGCACTGTACGCGTGATCGCCAAATCGAAAGTGAAAGTGAACAACGCAGGGGCTTATTCAGAAGGATTTAAATTCCAAGCAAATTGGTAGCGGTTCCCTGATGCAGGAAAATTATATACATTATTAGCAGGTTTGTGGGTCTGGGCGGGGATGGATACTTGTGTTGCAGGAAATATATAGGAAGCTCAACTGAATATCATAACAATTGTGTGATTGGTTGTTAAGTAGTGTGGGGCTTTTGATAGGGTGGGCCACCCCGTTTCAAAAAATTTGACTCATCCACGCCGGAGCAAAACTACGCATGAAATATAACTCAGCAAGGAAATGCAATACTAGGTTTTTACACATAGATGGTGACAAAAAGAAAAAAGTTATGGACTGCAGTTTTAATCAGTGTACTTTCTTTATCGTTATCAAATTTTTGTAAAAGTCATCATTCTCCTTTTCCAGAAAAGCACACATACATGTACTGTAGATCCATTTTAGAAAAATGTGCATTCCACTGTATGATTTAATAAATCACATTAATATTGACAGTGAACCCTGATACTAATCCAGATTAAGCTCTTCCTTTGATTTCCTTTCTTATCTGGTCTTTATGAATAGCACATTGTCTCAGTGTTCTGGCAATAACAAATACATGTGTCAACACCCTGTCATCTTTAAAAAAGAAAAAAACCCTGTTTGTCTTTCTGTGCACTTGAAAAGCCATAAGCTTCTCAGATAAGCATCAGGGAAATTTATGAGCGCAGATTGGAAAAACAGAGCCTTCGAGAAAAGAGAACTGGGCTTTCAACATTTCCCCAAAGACTCATAGTCTGCAACTCCCATGATGCATCAGTATGGGGGTGTCAGGGAAGCAGCTCAAATCCTCAGGCGGTTACTTCTGTTTTAATACATGCTTGTTTCAGCAGGATCAGACATTAAACTAGGAGAGGATAATCTATGCGGTATTCACATTAAATTACAACTGCATTTACATGTACACTTCAATTAATTACAAACTTTGATTTGAAGCAAAAAAATATATAATCAGATATATAATCATATATAATCACAAAAAAATGTGTGCTAATGCAGCGAAAACCTCCTAAAAAGTTATAAGTTACAAGTTACCTCTGCTTTAGTCCTGAGCTTTAGCTTGATTAAATCACATTCATTATTACAGTGAAAACAGAGTGCTTAGTTATCCATATGTACTTACATTAAGCTTACAATAATGTAAAACCAAGCTACTGTATAACCAACAACAAAACAATATGCTGGAGCTTGTCGGTGAGATGAAAGGTGTAACAATGAAACGGGGAGGCATGTGGATCCATATGCAAACTTCTTTATTAAACAAAACGCACACACGGGGTAGAATCAGGCAGGATCGATCAACGGCAGACAGGAACATCAAAGGCACAGACAATAGATTAATCCAAGCGGCCTATCAATGGTCAGATGATCGGCAAACGTAATCCAATGGGGTGAGGCAAGAGCGAATATTCAGGGGCAGGCAGAGTCAAAAACGAGGAACACAGAACAAAGAACACAGGGAAACAAGGAAACACCGAAGGCTTACAAAGGGCTAAATCCACACAATGAACAGCGAAATGCAAAACACAACTGAGTCCTTATATACAAGTTCAAACAAGACAAGGAGGCGGAGAAATTAATGGGTGGCCATGGCGACAGACAAGGTGGGTGGAGACAACTGTTCATAATAAAAGTCCTTTAACGGCAAATGGAGTGACAGACAAACAAAGAGCTGAGTACAGTCTGGGGTGCCCTCTGGAGGTTTCCATGGGCAACTCCAGTGAAGCTTGTGACAAAAGGTATCGGGTTTAGACTGTTTGAAAAGATCCTTGCAAAAGCCTGTTGTACAGTAAAACATCATCTACATAGCAGTGGTTAGAGAAGAGTTGGTTTGGAAGCGAGGGATATTGTAAACAGTTCCAGAAAAATGTATGTGAATTTAAGAGAAGATTCAACCCAAAACCTCTCTCATCATTTACTTGTCCTCATCTAGTTTCAAACCCATGAATATTTGAAGAGTTGTGCTGGTCATTCTGTACTGGTTACAATGAATGGCTTTCAACAAACTGAATGTAAAATCATTATGCAGTAAATGTAGGTAACACTATAATTTATTAAGTTTTATTATTAAGTTTTCTTGTTACATATTTCATGCACTTACTATCATGATAGCACTAAATATGTAATAATTGTAATAAACCTAAGCTCAATCTCGAAACACTATCCCTAATATCCCCATCTCTAAACAATATAGTAAATACATGTAAATTATTGACTTAAAATCTTTCCTCTCGGGGATCTGCAGTAGGATCAATAGGTCAGTGAGTTGAACTCAGTTCAGCCTGATATGATAACAGTTTTATTCGATCAACCAATCTTTTGAGAACATCAGACTATATTTTTATATTTGTTCAACGATTAGACTCTACAAGCAGTGCACAAAGACATTTTACAAAGCTACAATATGTGTGGCTTCAGAAGACAGAATAGTACAGTGCAGAAAATACAAGCTTTTGCTTCTTTATGGAGCTGAAGGACCACAGAAGATCAGTCAGTAACACATTACTTTGGGGAGTAATTTTGACTGTTAGCATACCGATCAGTCATATGTGACCCTAGACCACAAAACCAGTCATAAGGGTCAGTTTTTTGAAACTGAGATTAATACATCTTCTAAAGGCTGAATAAAACTAAGATTTCCAGTGATGTATGGTTTGGTAGGATAGGACAATATTGGCTGAGATACAACTGTTTGAAAGTCTGGATACTGAGGGTGCAAACAAATCTAAATATTGAGAAAATCGCCTTTAAAATTAGAACATAATCTTTACTTAAGGGAATAGTTCACCTAAAAATAAAAAATCTGTCATCATTTATTCCAATCTGTATAAATTTCTTGGTTCTGGTTGAACACAGAGTAAGATATTTTGAAGAAAGTTTGTTACCAAGCTGTTTTGGGTCACCATCGACTTCCATAGTATTTTTTTTCTACTATAGAAGTCAATGGTGACCGAAACCTGGCCACAAACTTTTTCAAAATATCTTCCTTTTAAAAAATATCTTCAGGTTTGGAGCTGCTTGAGGGTGAGTATAAAGTCTGACAAAATTTTCATTTTTGTGTGAACTATTACTTTAACATCTTAAAGATTTTTGGCAAAAAAAAAAATTTGATAATTTTGACCCATACAATGTATTGTTGGTTATTGCTAATATAATATACAGTGCTACTACTTATGACTGCTTTTGTGCTCCAGGGTTACACAAGGGTTTGCAAAGAGTTTAGTGTGAGAGACATAATGACAGACATTTTACTAAACTACCTTTTTATACAAAGTAAATATGCTCTGGTTGACATAAATGCTTGTTTTGTTGTGTTAATGCGATGGGTCTCAGGGTTGGAGCGCAGCTTTGAGGGTGGAGGGTTAGGGTTGTTCACGTTGTGTCTGTATTAGTGTGAAAAAGAAGAGAGAAGACTGAATGAGAATTTCATGCAGA
Source organism: Enteromius thamalakanensis (assembly GCA_032357475.1). NCBI lineage: Eukaryota > Metazoa > Chordata > Actinopteri > Cypriniformes > Cyprinidae > Enteromius > Enteromius thamalakanensis. The sequence goes on along the minus strand of JAUCMT010000054.1, from coordinate 498,418 downwards.
GGAATGAAGAGCCTTGTGAAATTTATAAAAACAGTCAGGTCAGAGCTGGGTTTGCCTCAATTTCCTCTACATGGAAGGTTTCAGAGGGAGCTCATATGGCTCACATACAGGCATGAGCTCTTCCTGGAATGCCAGGCAGCACAGACAGGAAGTCAGAATAAAGATTGTGAATGCATAAAAACGGTCAATGCATAAAGCAGCAGCTGTGGTTGGCAGGAATAAGCCTGAGCTCCACTAATATGGGCTGGCAATCAATTCCTCTAAAACACAATTATAGAACACCACAGGAAATATGCTTCTAACCAAAATCCTGTCATCGTTTACTCATCCTGGTGTTGGGCCAAACCTGAATGGTTTTCCTTTTTCTGATGAAACTGTGGGAAGATGTTTAGCAGAATGTTCACGCTGCACTTTTTCATTGCAAGAGTTGTGATAAAACCAAATGATTTAAGAACCAGCTCAATAAACATGTTAGATCATTTTCACATCATTTTGAAGCAAACACTAAAGTTCTCAAAAAAGTTCTGCATGTTTCATGGCCTCACCTAAAATTTTAGTTTTTCACTATCCATGCATAAAAGTTGCTTTTATAAAAAACATAATCATATAATAATATATTATTGTAGCCCAGTTTGTGATGTGTACAGACTTTAGCCATTCATATGGCTCAGGGTAAGGGTATTTTTTTCAGGCCTCCAAAATACCCTCAGACCCAGAGGGTTAGAGATGTCATATGAAGATAAATCAGAATCTTACTTGTTATTCGGACATAAAGGGTTCAGTATATATGTTATACAAAAATATAGTGTAACTGCATGATATTAAACTTCTTCCCCAGTCCAAAAAAAGCATTTTTGAAGGTATGCTGAAATCCTAGGTAACTCTGCATATCAACAGCACCTATTCAGTGACTTGGCTCATGAGTCCTTGGCTAAGTACTGCTGCTCGTTTCAGATGTGAGGAGCGTCTTAAAGACACAGCAGCACAGAGAGAGACAGAGATAGTGTTGTTTTGGATGCTGGCTCCCAGTCTGAGGTGCTCCAACAGTACACTCCTCTGCTTTATGGTGCATTTCTTTAAAGAAAAAAAAAAACAACAAAAAAAACAGCAGAAGCTCTTAACAATAGATGACCTAACCAGCGCTGATATTCCTATTTAAAAGTAAAATTTTATTTATATTTTTTTTATTAGGTAACATTTGGGAAAAGAAGTTTACCTACATGTGGTAATATTAGCTATACAAAAAGATGAAAAAAAGAACAATAACTAAAAAAACACTTCTAAAATATTTATAGGTTTAATTAATTTTAGCATTTACTACTGCACTTTTAAAATTTGCACTTGTTTCTGTTACTGTAATATGATTTATGCAGCCCTGAACAAACATGATCTTACAATGAACAGAGGTATTTTTTTTTGTTATTTTATTTATTTATTTATTTATTTTTTACATTTAAGAAAAAATTAAGAAATTTATTCCTCATTGTTAACTAGCATTAACTAACATTATTTTAAGTAACCAAAAAATATTTCAGTAATTGAAATAAATCGGATATAAAATAAAAAAAAAACAGCCTATATGAAAAACCCAAACATTAGTCCAGAGTCCAAGAACCCAAGAACCCAAGTCATTTGCCAGAACAGTTTATTTGGTAACACTTTCTTAACTAGTTGCAACTAGTAGCATGCATATTAATTGAATATTAGCCATTTATTAGTGGTAATTAACCACGTTTAAATGCCTTTTTCTACATTATCTCATTAACTTTTTCCCTAATCCTACCTGTGATGTATGCGTGGCTCGTGGTGCGTGCGGCTGTGTGTGTCAATTCCTTCCCAGAACAAAGAGCAGAGAACACGGCGAAATCAAATGCAAAACATTTAATAAAAACCAGAGTGAAAGAAAAAGCTGACGGGGCAGCAAAAGGAATAACACACGGAAAACTTGGCAGCACAATACAAACATAACACACGTTAACAAGACCTGAAATGAACAAAAAGACAACGGTATATAAAGGGTTACAAATTAGAGAGAAAGTGCGGGCAGCTGGCAAAAAACACAGGTGAGACAATCAAACTGAATTGGGTGAAACCAAACAGACAGGACAAAACCAAAATATACAAAGACACGGGGAAGCACGAGACAAGGACAGGAACAGAATGTGACACTAAACAATACCTAAACTACCTTACTAACTATTAATAAGCAGCAAACTAGGAATTTATTGAGGGAAACGTCGTAGTTAATAGTGAATAAGAGTTTCCTATTATTAAGTGTTACCAGTTTATTTTAAGATAAATAACTAAAAGGACTCAAGTTAAAAAGGAAATAAAAATGATTGGAAATACAAAGAATAATAAAAATTATACATAGACATAAAATTCTTAAAGCTTACTATACTAATAAATAAAAAATTATCCCGCTCCGTTAACGCATTCCCATCTTATTCAAAAGACACTCTCGTCCTGTAGAATGACGCAAATCGATCACCAGACACACAAGAGCCAATAACATTTCACAACAGCATGACGCGATCCGTCACGAGACACGCGAGAGCTAATGGAGTTTTACAACATATTAATTCTCCTGGCGGGCGGCATTTTTAAAATTTGCGCAAAGCAGCACAGATGAGTCGCGGCGGACCAAGAGATGGTGATCAGGCCTCGGAAGAATTAGAATATTAATCCTTTTTAATAAATAATGTGGGTATGTGTGTCTGCTGGTTTATCTTGTGTTTTAGTAAGCAGATGAGATGGTAGCCAGTCTGTGAAGATCTTTGTGTGATCTGCCCTGGACACAGATTTGCAAAAATACCACTACCCTATAATCTACTTGAAGAAAATATTTCAGAAGAGATCAAAATAAACCAAACATAATTTAATTGTGCATTTTTGCTCATAAAGCAGTAGTTGTAGAAAAAAGTGCGTAATATAATACTTTTGAATTCATTATTGAATTCTGTGCATAAAAATGACAGAAAATAATATGATTGATCAGGAATAAATATTTTAATCATTGTCCATCAATAATATACATATATATATATAATTTGATTGTTATCTGTTCTTTGATATCCAGCACTTAGGATCAGAATTGCTGTACACCAACACTTTACGCAGCATCAATCCTAACTCCACGATAAGCCGCGCGGCCACTCTCATTCTACCACTCGCATGCCGGATTCCTGCTGTGCAAGCTAAAGGTCCAGCTTTTAAAATCTCCATTCCTGAAGAAGTCAAGACGTTTGGTGCCGTTTCCTTCTGGCTGGAGTTTCACCTTCCTGGAAAGGGTCCTATGGCTGACCAGACACGTGAGCCGCATTTGCGTGGTTCTCCACCGGGGCGTGCTGCTCGAGACCTGCGCAATACAGCCCGGATGGACATGCTGGACCTGCATGTGTTCTCCAACTGCTCTTTGGCTCGCGCTGAGCTCATGGTGGGCCGCTGTGTGGAGTCAGAAACAGAAGACTTCACAAACTCAAGGCCTCTGCTGAACCAGGGGTTAGTGGTAACATCAACAGAATCAAAAACTGTTTCTAATGATAATAGTTAGTGGAGCTGTCGTGGTCTATTGTTTAAAGAGTAGGACTTTAACTCCAAAGATGTGGGTTTGAGGTCTCAGGTCAGGCAGGGGTTTTCAATTTAATTCAATTCAAATTTATTTGTATAGCGCTTTTCATGATACATATCATTGCAAAGCAGCTTTACACTAAAGTAATGTTTACAGTATGTAGTAGAAGCTTGTGCATGTACGTATGGCATAGATGTGAGGAAAAGATCAATTAATAACATAATCGAACAGACAAGGAAGATTATAAATTAGTAGCAGAGTTCGGTAGTGCTGTGTGTTGTTCCAGGGTTGGCATCATTTGAAGTCCTCTGTAGTGGATGATGATGGACACTCACACACGTATTTCTTCACTTGATTTATCTTTTTAGAAAGGATGGTACAAATAAATTAGACTGAACAACACCCCAGTTACTGCAGATACATACAACACCACAGCATCGACACTCAGTCCACTCCGTGATATAACTGTATGATACAACATAAATCACCATTAAACATTGATAATGGCTAATGGACTTTAGATTTTAAAAATGATAAAATCATGTGAACAATGAAAACACACCTTTTTAGAAAGGATGGTACAAATAAATTAGACTGAACAACACCCCAGTTACTGCAGATACATACAACACTAGAAAAATAGAAAATACATACTCATATTACCATTAATTGTCAAATGTTTTATGTCCAACACGAGGACCACATGAAATGAGTCTTGTTCATACTTGTGTGACGCACAAGAAATTAAACTCGTTTAAACAACCGTGATAAACTATTACATTCAACGTATTTATGTTCAGATACATGTTATCAACCTTTGTGTTCGATAATCTTCACATAAAACATGATATTTCAACAATAATACATTAATGGTCTGTAGCATAAAAAAAATCAAACTTACCCGCATCATCGACACTCAGTGTACTGCTGTATGGGTAGAGAAGAGGGACAACATACCTCATCTGCAGTACCGTTTTCAGTCACAAGAGGGGAGCCTTTGACCATAAATAACTAATATAAGAACACTTATATTTATGGCATTCACACATCTTTATACCTTAATAGTTATACTCTTTTAACCCTGTTACACCTCTGTGGGGTCATCTCTTCTTAAGTGTTCTGGATCCGGACTGGAGCTTGTTAATCCCATGATAGAAACAGAACAAATAGGAACAAGATTAGCGTAGCTGCTGTTCAAACTAAGAGAATGAAGATTTGTTAAACCAGAGCTAA
>JAUCMT010000054.1:392498-410006 GCA_032357475.1 Enteromius thamalakanensis | reverse complement strand
TTGTAGATGTACATTTCATCATTAACTAATCTCTTATAAATGACTTATAACCATCCGCTATTCTAAAGTGTTACCGCGGCTTTTTAAAGATTGCTTTTCTAAAGAATTAAAAAAATATATTCTTTCACAGTAAAGGAAACTTTTATGCAATTGAAATTCAATAAAAATTTAAAAAATTCGAAATTGCAAATATCAATTATTTTTATTTTCTAATGTTTTCTAACTGAGCTATTAATACCAATAAGGAAATACAAGTGTTTGAGGTTACTCAGAGAAAGTGAAAGTATTTCTGTATAATAATACAGCTCTTTTATGCAGCAGTAATGACTGATGACATCTCATTGTACTTTATGTCATGTTTGACTCATGCCTTTTATTGCTTTAAGTAAAAATCCTCTGTCAATCATCCTGTGACAAAAAGAAGAAAACACTTCTGGTTTTCAACCATTAAAAATTTTTGCAAACTAGAAAACTCACTTAAGATCAAATTTGAACATTACATGAAACCAGCTTTGAAATAAGCACTAACCTTACTAACTGGAACTGAATTCAAATGTAAACCTGATATAAAAAAAACAAATAGCAATGTTTAAAAATGACACAAGCAAAGAACAGAATTACTCAAATTAAACTAAAATGAAAAATAAAAGCTAATTCAAAAGATTGTATATAAACAATATATAAATAATAACAAAATTACTCACCCAGGTTCTTTTTTCATCTGTGGAACATAAATGAAGATATTTTGAAGACTGGACAATTGATTTGTATGGACTTAAAACATACACCTTTATGAGTAAATGACCATAGACTTGTTATCTTTGTGTTTTAATGTGGAAGGATTCCAGGATGGAGCTCTTTGATGAATATAACTCGCTTACTCAGAGTCAGACTGCATGGGTATTTCAAGCTACTGCGTTTTGCTTGTAGTTATAGCAACACAAAACATTATTATCTAATTACGCTATATACAGTTTTAGAACTTGCTGACCGCAGCAGATCAGATTCTTGGAAACATCTCTGCATAAAACCACAGCATGAGCCTTTTACTGCAGTCTGCCCTATTACTACGAATTTAAAAGAGCTTGACATTTTCATGAACACAATATTTTTCACTCTTAAGACTGAATAAATAACTATTTGAACCGATGAATTCAATTTGAACATTTTATTGACTTACTGCAAGTGTCAAAATAAGCCGTTTCCAGTTTGTCACTACATGTGAATCTATATGTGTATATAAGGAAATTTTACTGCGATAAGGAATCCACCGGACCAATACCATACCCTGGGCTTAATGGGAATGATGCACATTCACTGGAAATAACTGAGCTTTAACTACTGAATAGATGGCCTTCTCTCTCATCTTTTTGAGCGCAGTCATCAAGAGTGTTTTTGTTGCTGATGTCTTGTGTTTTGCCCTGCAGTGATCCTCATCCATGCTTCTCTGAGACTTCGCAGCATGAAGAACAAGTTGGAGAACAAGATTGAGGGCGTTGGCCTGAAGAAGACGCCCATGGGGGTCATACTGGATCTCCTGGATCAACAAGAAGAGAAAATCAACAAAATCCAGGATTTCTTGGAGAGCAAGCTGAAAGATTGAGCATTAAAATACTTCAGTGTCCACTACATGCAGCCACTCTTTCCTCTTGAGTTGTTTTGTGTTTGTTTTGGTCTTGGGTTGACAGCCAAATACCAAAATGGAAATATCTTTTAAATACCAAAGTATATGATTAAGTTCCAATCCTATACATGTTTGTCACGTCACAAGGAAGTATGACTGTTTTCTTTCCCACTGTGTGTGCAGCTTCCATTGACAACTTGTTTTTTTGTTTTTCTACATGAAGAATCAGCATTGAAAGTGTACGCTTTGTAAAGCTTGAGTAGATTTGTAAAGAATGAGTCACTGAAAGCACTTTGGAGTATTGTAGATTTGCTTATTTTTCCCCTACACTCAAAAACATGATTCTCCAACACTGTTAGGTTTATTTAAAAAAAAATCATTTTCCTTGAACACCATTATGTTTGGTTCCCTTTTAAATCAATTGTGTTAAACCGACTCTTTGCCATCATGCTTTGCACAGGGCTGGATAAGGATAGAAAATCTTGAAATATGTTAAATGTTATTTTAGGCATTTTTTATTAAGATGATAAAATTGGGAGACTTGTTTAATGTTTTAAATGTTTTAATTTTTGTATTTTTAAAGACCTTCTGCTATGTGTAGAGCATGTGCTTGGGGACCTGCTAACATGAATCAAAGCTGTTTTAATAATGATAATTAAAATACTGTGGGCATGCCATGGAAGTATCAAAACCATCTTATTTTATGCATAACAAGTTGGCTAATGCCTACAGTTATATAAATCAAAACATATTTTTTGTTTGTGTCTTTCTATTCAATTATTTTCCAGTTAAATGTTTTAATTAAGTTCAACAAGCATAAAATTGATCAATTTCATTAAAATTATATTTGATCAAATTGAGTTGACCCAACTTTCATTGCATTCATTTATTTTTTATGAGTTGTTGGTACACATATTTATTGGATGAAATCCTGCCCTCAATTAAATTTAGTTATTCAATAAATACTGTACAGCAAAATGATCACCATTCTTCTATGGCACATTTGTTAATAGTAGGGAAATGTTTTCATTTGATCTGAAATGACATATGACGGAGGAGAGCGTATTTATTGCATCTCTTGCCAAATTGCATGCTTTGTTTCTTTTTTTGGCTAACGTAGGCTCTGCGGCGAGCAAACATTTACTTGCTTCTGAAATCAATGCACAAAATACTGTTTGTTTGCTGTTTTGAATAGATTTAATAAAGGTGGAATGTGTAAACGCGTGGGCATGATATGAGTCACAACACCCTCTATGGCAGTAAACAGACTGTCATGACATCTGATTTGAAGTAATGAACTGAGGTACAGTATGTTTGGGATTGGGATCAAAGTTAGTGTCACTATCTCTCATGATGTCCATGCAGAATTGATTTTTTTTTTTTATCCACGTAAGCTATTATGTCCCTTTATGCAGTGATAGGATATTTGTTTTACCTCAGATGACTTGATTGTTTATTTACCTTTAAAGAATTAAATTTGATAATTGCTGATAACGCATGATCAAGCATGCTTACCCAGATAATAGAGAGTGGATTGCGAAAACCCTTTGTTTTCAGTTTGTTTCCTGCTCAAGAATGCGATTAGTATGCAGAGCAGTTTAAGATATGGGGGATAGAAAATATCGTTAGCGTAAAAGTAATGAAGTCTATAAAAAGGTCCCACAAAAACAAGCTTGTATGTATGTGTGCAAGTACAGATTGCTGAGTCTGTTAATTAATATAATGTGAGTGGGTAAAATTAAAACGGGTATACAGACGAACTTATTTTTTTAGCTTAAGGTCAATTGATATTTGATATGTTCAATATGAATTCATTGCGATGAAAATACATTAAATTCAATCAACTTTTCGTTTGACTAATTTATTACTCAATTTTAAAATTTACTTCAACACACGGATTCATCATTCATGAAATGTGTATTTGTGCTTCAAGGCCTTTTCGACGTAGCACTTATAGATAAAGGACTCCTATTTTACCCCGAGAAAGAAGACTCTTATTTTTGCAGGGGCGCCCTAGATCGAAGAACGTCCGGTTGGCAATAGGACAAAAGCCTGTTGCGGCTGTTTTCAGTGCTGGAGATAATCTGCTGCTGCCGAGCTCAAGCTAAATCAAGATGCCTCGAGTGTACATAGGCAGGCTGAGCTACCATGTCCGCGAGAAAGACATCCAGCGGTTCTTCGGCGGCTACGGGAAGCTGCTGGAGGTGGATCTGAAGAACGGGTGAGTTGATTCAAGCGCACGCGACACGCTTTAAAGCGCGCTGATACACGAGGAAGGTAACGGCAGCGAGACCGCCATTAAACCAATCCGAGATGCTAAACTTTTGGTTGGTCACCTGGGATTTATAGCTTAGTTGTAAGTCTCAACGTTTTTTGTTTGTATGTTTATTTTTTGTAAGTTATGTAAATTTTAGAATTAAGCTGAAGGCCACTTTCAAAACGAATATGCGGATTTGTTTGCTGCCAGTGTATGGTTGATTTATTGCGGTGGTAGTGAACAGTGTTCGGCGGGAAGTGTTGTGTTTCGATTGTTTGTTGAAGCAGGTGATCGTTCGTTGCAGAGATGTGAGTCTGATCTCCTCGCCACGTTTACGGCTGAAGCGCCTCCATTTTCTCGGCCCTAGAAACCGAAGAAGAAGCAGCTGATATGGGCGGAGCATGCGCGCTAAAACAACATTATAAAGCTTTTACTTATTAACTTACGTTAATTGTTTTTCATTTTATAAGTGACCGTCATGTGCAATCTTTCTCCCTCCCTCTCACACTTCACGTGGTATTTTGAGAAGGGTATAACCGCAGCATGGAGATCTCCATAACGGGGTGGGAGCTCCAAAATGGGGCGTGGCTTCAGCCTATTGCCACATTTTTTTTGTTCCCTGTCAACTTCAGCGCAAACTCCGCTCCACAGATGATTCTAGAGATTTAATGGTTGTCAATCATCGTCCAATCAACTTCCTACACTATGCTAACCCCTGACCCTGGCTGCATGGTGGGATTGGCGCTGAATACCGTGGTGTAAAGTTTATTGTAGTTCAGGAGGTTTCTTAATCAGAAACAAAACCACATCGTGTGTGTTTATACAGACTCATACAAAGGACTTAAACATTCAGAGTTCTTTTTTTCATGCAACTTTACAAAAAAAGGAAGCCCAAAGTTGATACTATGCTTGGCAGCTGTGAATAACATGCAATCATCTGTGCATCTTATGCTCCACTGAAAAGGCAAATGCATTGCAAAAACAAATAAATTCTTCTAACAATGGATCTTGAAAGGTAGATCAGATTGCGTTTAGAACAGGCGCTTTACAATGCTCTGAATAATATTATCAAATGATCAACACTTTTGAGGGGCAAGAGAGCTTAAAAATCATAAGATGAAGCTTCGATCAAAGACACACAGGTGATTTAACACCATTACATTTGTACTCTGTTCTGTGATGCTCTCATAGGTACGGGTTTGTTGAGTTTGAGGACACCCGTGATGCTGATGACGCTGTCTATGAGCTGAACGGTAAAGAGCTGTGTGGAGAGCGAGTCATGGTGGAGCATGCCAGGGGTCCGCGCCGGGACCGGGACAGCTATGGAGGGGGTTATTATGGTGGAGGAGGAGGAGGAGGTGGTGGTGGAGGTGGAGGCGGCGGAGGAGGAGGAGGAGGAGGAGGACGCAGTAAGTAATGCATTGCATTGAATACCTGTTTCCAAATTTTCTGTAAAACCGATCATTTTAAGATGTCATGAGTGTAAACAAGCATGTAACAACTTGCTACCCAGATTTATTTTCCTCTGGGTGATGTTGCTTTTGTTTTTATTGGTCCCTTTTGCTGTTAATGTTACATTTCTGTATTGGCATTTACAGAATATCAAACATCGTTCTGGCAAAATCACATTACAACTGCTGATGAAATCCTATTTAAAAAGCGAAGATGTTTTTTTTTTATTTTTTTTTACAAAACAAAAAAGTAGTTGCACACTTCATTATAATGTTAATGTAACATTAAGTTGTCAGCCCAGTCATATCAGAACAAGTCATTGGCAGTTTTTTTTTTTTTTTGCTCTGGTGTTTTTCACACTTTAATTTCATCAATTAGACTTTCTTGAAACATGGTACTTTGTTACATATTGTGTTTTTAGTTTACATGCTACTACTTTATTTTTATTTATTTTTTTTTTGAGAGCGAAAGAGGTTTTATATGGTCATGTTTCTTTTTCCCAATATGCCATTTTTGTTCTTGAGTTTAAGCTTGTGTTCTAGCCCAGTGGAACGTAAGAATCAACGTCCATGTTTAAGTCTTAATTTTATTTCCAATTTGATTTTCACAATAACAAAGTCCTTGATGTTTCAATTTGAAAGAGTCCAGTGGGGGCTGAGGCTGAGTCCAAGTGTCGTTGTGGCTAAGATGACTACCTGACCGGTTTGGCCTTGGCCTCTTCACCTTACAATGTGTGTGTGACCTTTGCCCCTTGATGCTTTGGCTGACCTAACCGGAAGCCAAGATGACAGCAGCCTTTTGCCAATAGACCAGGGGTGATGGTGAGGAATGACACTAGTTATTGCTATGTTGTCCATATGGAAAGCCTCTAGCCAGGATGTAATAGAAATACCTAAAATGGAGACATTGGGTTACACTAGCATTTCTGTAGGGGCAAGTCGAGATGTTCAAGCGAAAGAAGAGTCTAAATAGTAAAAAAAAATTAATGTATCATGCTGCCTATGGAAAAATCAATTTTGCCCTAAAAGGCCAAGATCGGTCTTGTCAGCCTTATGTGTGTCTTATCAGTTTTTCTTTTATCCAAATAGTAATGCCTTTTCTGGGAGGCAGCAAACTGCTCTTGAGTCTGAACAGGTTGGCAGTAAGCAACAGAGGGCAAATATGACTTGTGTCTTCTCTTAGGTTCTAATGTTAAGTCAATGGCGCTTGTCTTTCCCTGACTTCTCTGTCCTAAGAGGATGTTTTTATGTTCCCTTCCCTTTTCTTATGAAGGTGGTTACAGCAGCAGGAGTCGCACCGGAAGAGACAAGTATGGCCCTCCTGTTCGCACAGAGTTCCGCCTCATTGTGGAGAATCTGTCTAGTCGTTGCAGTTGGCAAGACCTCAAGGTAACGGTTGATGAATTTCGATATCGGAGGGAAAAAATGTATTTTATTTATAACAGAAGTACCTTGCTATCAGCAGCAATGTTGTGCTCCGAGGTGAAGTTTGGGCTCCCTTTGCAGGATTTCATGCGACAGGCAGGTGAGGTGACCTACGCAGATGCCCATAAGGAGCGTGCCAATGAGGGTGTGATTGAGTTCCGCTCTTACTCTGACCTGCGGAGAGCTGTGGAGAAACTGGATGGAACAGACATCAATGGCAGGAAGATTCGTCTGGTTGAAGACAAGCAGCGGAGGCGTCGCTCCTACTCTGGCAGCCGCTCTCGGTGAGTGTTGTGCCTCTAGATTGACTTGGATTTTAATTACTAGTCAAGACATTTAATATCTTACAGGATTGGGATCTTGCCGGGCACTTTTCATGCCTGGTGTACCACAAGGTTCCGTCCTGGGTCATATTTAATTGCTGCTTATGAAGTTAAATGGCTTTAAAAGGTTTTCAAACCCTCTTATCTTTGTTTGGACAAACAGTCCAATGCCAAATTGATTGCTCAAGGGCACTGCTTTGATTTTATGTTGTCAGTACATTTTTTGGATGGGAGTAAGGTGTTTTTTTTGTTTTGTTTTGTTTGTTTGTTTGCAGTTCTCGTAGCCGGCGTCGTTCTCGTAGTAGGAGTCGCCGTAGCAGCCGCTCTCGGAGCAACTCAAGATCTCGCTCAAGGTATTAAAATAACAAAAATTGATTACATGGATATATCACTGTTTGTATCCGTTCTTTCAGCTGCTGTTTGTCTTCTGTAGATCTCGCTCTCGCAGACACCGCTCTCGTTCCAGGTCGGGACACAGGTCTCGCTCAAAGTCTCCATCGAGCAAGTCTCGCTCCCGTAAATCTCATTCTCGCTCCCGCACGCGCAAGTCTCGCAGTCGGTCAACCAGTCGCAAGTCTCGCTCCCGCTCAGATGAGCGCAAGTCCCGCTCTAAGAGCACTTCTAAAGTGAAGTCGGATCGTGGACGCTCTAAGGAGAAATCTGTCAGCAGGAAATCCAGAAGTAGATCCGCTTCACCGATGGAGAATGGTGATGGGGGTCGTGCCAAGTCTGCTTCTCGCTCTCCATCACCTCAGGCTGAGAAGAGCCAGTACAAGTCTCCAGACAGGCATTCTCGCTCTCGCTCAAAGTCTGGCTCACGCTCTAAATCCCGCTCCCGTTCCAGATCTGCGTCCCAAGATTAGTATTAAGTGAGTGTGTGTTTTTGTTTTTCCCCACTTCTTTACAAGTCCAGTTGTCCAGGATAGTTTTCTAATGTTCATGATGGGATCCAGGTCCTAGGCGTTTTATTTTACTCTTCTGTAGGAAAAGTGAATCACTGCTTGATATGTTATATTAATAATGATAACATGAAAATGAGTGATTTGATTTAGTGTGCTGCATGTCGGTCCTTTTTATAAACCATGGTCCTCTATGCTGTGTGGCTGGAAGAGGCTTTTTGGTAAGGAAACAAAAAGTCACTACATCTTGTGGCTTGTAAAGCTATTATCTGAGAAATCTAGGCTTCAGTTTCTTCATGTAATAGTTCAAAAATGTCTGATTTTGTTTTATTAAAAACCAGTCTATTTATTTTGTTGTGTGGGGTTTTTTTTTATGCATTCTTTTACCCAAAATCAATTTGTAAAGGACTGTACTTTTTCTTCCTTAGCAGATAAAAGTGGTACTCAAGGCCTATTCACATAAACCGTTTTGTTATGTAAGGTTTTAAGCACATTTTATTATTTACACACCACATTAATGTAACTTGCATTTATTTTGTCTTTTACTTAAAAATGAACAAAGGGAACACTAAAATAAAACATCCCGGTTCTGAATGAATGAAATATTCCTATTAAATACTTTGTCATTTACATAGTTGAATGTGCTGACAACAAAATCACACTAAAATTAGCAATGGAAATCAAATGTATTAACCCATGGAAGTCTGGATTTGGAGTTACTGATCCAACGTTGATATAGGGCCGGTTTCACAAACCGGGCTTAGTTTAAGCCAGGACTAGGCATTAGTTAAATTAAGATATTTAAGCAACTTTTACAAAAATGCCTTTTTAGAAAATATTACAGGTGTATGTAGTAACACAGAGCAATGACACTGACATGTTTTAATATGTCAGAGCAAGATATTTTCATCTGAGACAGCTCAAACATGCAATTTAGTCTGGAACTAGCTTAAGCCTTGTCTGTGAAACTGGGGCATAATGTCTTTACACAAGTCAAAATGAGGCTCAGTAGTGTGTATGACCTCCCTCCAACACCTGGGCATGCTCCTGATAAAGTGGTTTCCTCACAGACCTGGACTAAAGCATCCACCATCTCCTGGACAGTCTGTGGTGTTGGTTGGATGGAGCAAGACAGGCTGGGCAATGTTTTGCAGGACTGCTGACACACTCTAGCCACATGAGGTCTTGCATTAGGAGGAACCCAAGGCCAACCCCATCGACATATGGTCTCACAAGTGGTCTGAGGATCTCATCTCGGTACCAAATGGCAGTCAGGCTACCTCTGGCAAGCACATGAAGGGCTGCAACGTTGGACATTGGGACCTCCTACCACCCTCATTGAGTCTGTTTCTGACCGTTTGAGGAGACACATGCACATTTGTGGCCTGCTGGAGGTCATTTTGCAGGCTCTGGCAGTGCTCCTCCTGTTCCTCCTTGCACAAAGGTGAAGGTTGTAGACTCTGTCTCATGCTACCACTAGAGTGAAAGCACTGCCAGCATTCAAAAGTGACCAAAACATCAGCCAAAAAAGAAAGCATAGGAACCGAGAAGTGTTACCTTTATTTTTTTTGGAGCAGTGTAGTTGTCTATGAAGGATGGAAGTAAAAATCTTATTCTCAAGAGTGCATAATTTAGCAGGTTTTCTTTTACAGACAAAAGAAAAGTAAAAAATTATAAACTCCCATGAGAAAGATATAAAACTAGAATTTGCCGACTTTGGACAGTTAAATGTTCATTGGGTCAGCACCAAAGTCTCCAAAATCTCAAGTCTTAGCCCTTCACCACGAGACACATGCATTTTCAGCCAGTTTACACGCTCTCACGCCACATTTTGTATTTCTCACGCTGAAAAGTAAGAGATAATAAGTCTCACGCTGAAAAGTAAGAGATAATTAAGTAAAAGATAATACAATGAATAGACGAGGCGCAGGCATACGATGTTAAGTTCTCTGCCGAGTTTATAACTACCAGCCAATCAGAAATGAGAATTTGTGGTTTCCGGCAAAATTACGTAAACCCTCCTAAGTGCCAGCACTAGGCAACATGGATGCGCGCACGCACGCACAGAGTGGAATTTGAAAGAGAAATAATGAGAATGCGGTAGGTAATCCCTTCATTATTTATTTATGTGTGTTACTTAATTTTACGATTCCTGGAAAAAATCATTTGCCTGTGATCGAAGATAGTGTGAGCTGCTGCTGGGAAATATTGCCAAATTATTACTAAAGTTTCATATTCTGCAATCTTACTCTATGTGTACAGTATGCATGTACATTAAGTTGGTTCAGTTGGGTCTTTTGGGACCAAATTTATCTGTTTATTTTTGATACATTTGTATTTTTGAAATATATAAAGCTTTTTTTTTATTTGGATGAATTTGTCTCTTTTATCAGTTATAATTGTTATATACCAATTGTTATAATCCATATTTGTTATAACATATTTTTTTTCCCTGCCCCTGCGGATCCAATGAGCATTTTACTATCCAGTGATCATGCCATTGCTAATTCTGTATGGCATTATTTTTTGGGATATTTGTCATCCATGGACATTTAATTTTTAAAATTTACATTTTTACATTCATTAACATTAAAAAATTAAAACCATTTTTAGAGTTAAAACCCTTGTTGGGGTCATTTTATCTATAAAAAGAAATGTACCTAGTAATTCAGCACATTTCGATATAAGGAGTTTTTCACTTCCAACCTTCATGGACAATTATTAAATGATTAAATACTAAATTAATAGTTAGTAAGGTTAATGCGGTTCAGAATTGGTCAAGTGTGCTTGGAAAAAAACAATATCAGAATATCCACTTGTAGTTACCCTCTATTATATCGGCTAAAAACACATTTATTCCATCTTTATTTGACTTTCTATTCTAATTCTTTTTGTTTAAAAAACCTTGCCTCCTTTTAGACTTGCACTCTATTTATTTACTAACTGCTTGTTTTCTTCAAATAAAAAAACTAACACTAGCTTCTCACTATAGCTTTTTGTATTCAGTTTCTTTTTATTTACTACAATTATATATATAAAAAAAAAGCTTGTTTCTACTCTATACTTTTTCTATTCTATCTGGTTTACAGAATTTATAGAATAATAAATAGAAATAAACAAACTAACTAAGACTTGTCATGGCTCTCTTGCTGATTTTGAATGCTTCTTGTCCTCAAGTCACTTTGGATAAAAGTGTCTGCTAAATGACTACATGTAAATGTACAATTACACATACTGTAAAATAAAGTGCAACCATGGCTTACACTTTATTGTGAGGTGTCCTTGTTACAGTATAATACATTTAAGTACTGATTAATATTAACTACATGTACTTACAGAACTGAGTGCATTGATTATAAGCTATATAAGGTAAATCAATCCTTCCACCTCTAGCACTGGCAGCAGAGCATTTTTTATGAAGACTTCATGCCTTTCCATTGGTAGGGGTGGCTCAGAACAACCTGATCTGAGAGCAGGAAAAAGCCGAGGGAATAATATTTTGTGCATTAGAAATATTTCAGCTGAGTTATTTTGTGATTTAACAGCTCAATGTTTACGCGCTGCTATAGCCAGTATACTCTGCTGAATATACACATGCCACACAAATGAAAATCAAGAGTTCAAAGGCAGCTAAGTGAATGAAAATGCACATGACGCGAAACGTTAGTTTACCTAAATACGCGGCTCTTGGTGCCTTTCCTTGTTTTTGTGACAGCCTATGTATTAAATTTGGGCACGTTTTTGGCAGCACGTCTTTTAAACGTCGGCAGTCACGTGGTTCGACGTCAGAGTCTCAGCGTCGCACAGCAGCTCAGTTGATTTTGTTTACGCTTGTTTTTAATTCTTATATGTATTTTTTTTACAGACCGCAGTTGATCGATGATCTTAAAATTGTTGCATCTTTAGATAACCTACATCAAGAGATCTGACAGATTTACATCCACACATCTGCTTGTGGGAGGTAAGTAACGTTAGCTATAACGTTATCTTTCTTTATTATGATCCCAGTAAACGTTTTAGGGAATATATCTATTAACAAAACCATCAGGTTACTGTTGGTACTGTTAATAATGCATTAATATGCTAACTGTTTCACAATCTGTTTTTTTCTGTGTAATTTCATCATTTATTTTTGCATAGACTGCGGTGTTTATGAACCAAATTCCTAACGTTACAGTTTTACTGTAGTAACAGTAGAAGTAACGTTATATTGTTGTAATGTAGTGATTTTTCTGAACACATATTAAATAGTATTTGGTACTTCACCTAATTAAATGTGTCTTTTAAATGTGTTTTTAGGCTAAGGAAGAGAAAATGATGACTGGAGGTGAGTATAATGCTTTATATTAGAAAAAAAATTCCCTTTTGGAATTCCTAACGCTTATAAATGCTGAATTTTAATTCATTGTTAAAGTAAGGTCTGTGATTAACATTACTTAACTGCTCTACAGAATCATTTAAACACGTAAATAATATCAGAACATATTTCACTAGAAGTCGCATATCTCAGGTGATCCACATGCAATGAAAAAGCTGGTATTTTTTGGCCTGTTTCTTACAGAGAGATTGTTTATGTTTGCTGATGAAGAGGAGCTCTTCAGTGTGATGAAGGATCTTGAATGTCTCTACTGTAGGATTCCAGTCACTGCATCTAAACATCACCTCAGAAAGAAACATCTCAGATTCGCTGTATATTATAAAGACTCTGGCACTGGTATTTGACTTCTAACCATCTCTACGTTGCACACAAATAGCGTTTTAGACCCATTCTCAATTTTAATGTGGTCTATTCTTGACAGGGAAGTTTTCTATCCCCTGTTATTGTTCTGACGGAGGCCATGGCAGGAGCCACTGGCATTGCCCAATGTGCTCAAAAATATTGCACAGGACACAGAATTACAGAATCCATATTACCAACCATGGTTTGTGTCTATTACAATCATTTTTTTTTATTAAACGGTCTTAGAAGAGTGGCAATTTAAGGAAAAATCAAATGCACATGCTTATTTATTATTATTAGCATTGTCTATATTGTATAATATAACCAAATCATGCTTATTTGAGCTCATCCAGGGAGATTTTTGTTAATATCCATCTGATGTTTTATATGCCTGCAGGTTTTGAGATGACAGACAGATCCTCAGGTGAGCAATGGCATTTAATCCATTGATCAGCACAGTAGACATCAACCGTTTTCACAGATGAAATGCTCTCGAAGGAAAGATCATAGACAACGTTGTATTTGATTCAGACATGTCTAGATTCTGTCGTCACATATAGTGGTGGAGTAGTATTTTCACTTCGTAACTGCACTTAAGTACACTTTTCAAGTATCTGTACTTTACTGGATGTTCATTTTGGAAAACTTTTATTTCTATTTTACTATGTTGCAAATTTTAACATTGCACTTTTAACTCTCTACATTTCAAAAGAACATGTCATTCCACGTTATTTAAGAAAAATATGTTCTTTATATTTTAAATGTTTTTTTAATAATATAAATGAAGTATAAACAATATTTTCTTTATATGTACATAATGAATATACATAAAACACGCACCTATATCATGTAAACACAAACTTTTATTTTGGATGCAATTAATCACGATTAATCATTTTACAGCACTATTCAAAACTAAACATAATGTTAAAATAATGCAGTAGTATGTCTGCAAAAAGTTCTAATACACAAATCATATACTATATGTTACCACACTTGAATTATCAGTAGTAATCCATGTATGGTACATATTTGTAACAGGAGAATAGAGTATTTAAAATAGCAAAATAAATAAACATTCATCAGTCAGTACTTTTTACTTTTAATACTGAAGTAGTGCATTAAAAATCAAGTGCTTTTTGCTTTGACTCAAGGAAAATTGTAAAGGAGTACAATTAAAGGTTATAAGGTGTCCTTGTTACAGTGTAATTACACATTTAAGTGCTGGGTAATATTAATGAACTACTTGCGCTACTGTATGGTTAGGGTTAGGACTAGTATTTGTCTTAGGTTAGGTATGATGTTATTAGGACACATATTTATGCACTTTTACTCAAGCATTTGATTTGTGTACTTCGTCCACCTGTGATCATGTAGTTGGCTGATCATTCAGTTTCAGAAACAGAAGTGTCCCAAACTGAGATTCATTTTCTCCTCTTCCAGTTGAGCTCCAGCCTACAGCAGTCCTGTTAGAAAGCCTACAAACTGACAACGAAGACAAGACCACACCGGGCAGCAAGGCAGCGTGCCAGAAGTGTGGCATCTTCTGTACCACAACATCAAATTTGAGACGGCATGAGAGACTACAGCACGGCCACGACCAGCAACCTATTTTATGCATAGATGCCAAAAATGCAATCTATGTAACACCCAAATATCTGCACGGGCCAAGAGTGCCCATTCACATCCGCAAATCCTTCATGCTGCAGATTCTGCTGTGTGAGCTGGAGGAGTGCTGGGACTTCATGAAAGCGCAGGCTCAGAGCGGGAGTCCTGGGAAGGAATGCCGTCACCTGGTCAGAACGAATCACGCAAGACACTACGTCCCTCCTCCACCGCTGTGTGTTAACTCTCTGGAGGAGATGAGCCACAAACAGCTCCTGTCCGCATCCGAGAAACTCCAGTGCCAGGAGATGAGCTCCAGGGCACGCATACAAGGGGTGGATTGTGTCTACCCTATTTTTTGGGGCGAGAATGACCTTTCAGAGAGATGTGTCTTCTTTTCTGTATACACTGACCTTGAGGACAAATGGTGTCAGTTTGGGAGGACACGTGTCTCGTTTGACACCAAGTCTGGCAGCTGGAGGTGTCTGTGTAAGCACAAAAGAAGCCGGTGCGTGCACAAGTGTTTGTCTATGTGGTGGTTGTTTCAGGAGCGTCCTGAACTCTTGCAGAATCCCCCAGATGTCCATATGGAAAGAGTCAATGTGCTTGAGGAAGCGGTCGTGGATGCAGAGGACGTGATTTAAATGGCGACCACTATTAGTCAACATCCATCAGAACTTCACTCTCATTTTCTGTGTCTTCACTCAATAAAAACACTGGATCTAACTTTTATTTTGGCTTGTAATTGGTTAATAATTGGTTTGCAAACGCTCATGTGGTTCTATGTTTGCAGTGTTGAGGGAACAGCATTGCAGTTAACCCTAGTTATGTAATCAGATTGCTTTTTTCAAGTAACTATTTAATGACAAGCTACTTTTACATTTACAATAAAGAATTTAAGTTACCTTTTCACATTTAAGTCTGTTCCCATGTTAAGAGAAATTGCCTTCCTTTAGCCTGAGGCTTACTAATTTCACGGTTGGTGTGACAGGGCCAAGCAAATAACACATGTTGTGTTTTTGATATTCAAAATTAAATAAGAAAGCCCAGCCCAGGTGACAAATAGTAATGTAATGTATTACCCTTCTTTACAGTGATGCCATAGAAAAATGCCATACAGTGATGCCATTTTTTTGGTTCCACAAAGAACTATTCAGTCAACGAACCATCTCTTTCTTACCTTTTTATAATCTTAAGGGTATTCTTCAGCCACAAAGAAACTTTTGTGAAAGAAAAAGGTTCTTCAGATGCTATATTGAACCATTTAAGAAAACCATTTGAAAAAAGACTCTTCTATTCTAGATTTATGGATTAAACCCTAATGAAGTTTAAATCTAATAGTACACAATTGAAAGAAAAAATGCATGTCCTTATGCTTTTAAAGCCAAATGCAATGCATTAAGTCTGATTACAAGGTCGATCAACTGCAAACCTCCAATTTTACTGTAGGCTTCGTATTGCACTGTAAATGGTGTTATGAGACATGATTATGTACTGTCACACATCTAACAACACAAGACACAAATACACAAAGTACTGATGCAATGACCGCATAAATGTTTCGATAAATTCAAAGGCAGAATCCAAATATGAACTTCAGATAAGAGATTAAGAGACTAATGTCAATTCAGCTTTGATTCTTATTCAGCTAATGATATTTTAAATGATCATACAATTTCCAGATAACAAAGACTTAGTTAAAATTACTAGAAATGAAAACTGTCATTAAATGTGGACAGTGAAGTGTTTTCTTTGGTTGTTTGTTTGTTTTGATTTAGGAATGCACTCATTTACTCCAACTTTATTATTAGCTATATTAAAAAATATATAATAATCTATGTTGTTATATAAACTGATCCTTGTAGTCACTTTGTGATTTGGTGTAAATGCAACACAAGCTTCTGATGCGCGCATGCGCAGATCACAATCCTCCCGAGCAAGACCAGCACTGGTGAGAATAAATTCATTATCTGATCGCATTCACATTACACACAATTCATGTCATGCCATTAATACGCGATCGATATAAATAGGTTTTACTTTGCATGCATTTCTGGACATTTATGATGACGCGCGTTCCATCGTATTTTTCCTTTTCGTGGAATTATTAAACACCCTTATAATTAGCAATTAAACTGAGGTTGCCTTGAAATTACAGCATATGTTTTAATATCGATCATCATAACAGAGCGCATCTATCTTTTCCTTCCAAATGCATTGGAATCGGATGTTCCTCATAAAGCAGTCTTTCGGTCAAGAACGGAATGAAATAATGAACGGTTCTCCTACTTTACAGTTTACTGCACAGGAACACGGACTTCCGCCATTTTGCACTGGTAGAGTAAAGATTATTTTGGGGAGAGGAGAGGATGCGCTGGAACTGATGCTTTTTGACATGGAATTGAAGATTCACTCACATCACCACCATCAGTTATGCATTATGCATAATCATCACCATCATCAGCACCATTGGTTTATGGGATGAGCATTTTCACCATCACCATGAATTCATGGATTATGGATTATGGTCATCACTATCAGATTATAGGTTGAGCATTAACATCATCATGCATTATCCTGTTTCTCTTTCCGTTTGCTTTGAAAAAGGAATGACAGAAAATATCCTCCTAAATGGCACAGTGTCTTAAAAAAGATTTCATAAACTACAGCATCTTAACTGCTTTCAAATGATCATTTCAAACATTAAAACAGTGTTGCCAATTTAGCAATTTTTTGGCTAAATTTTGCGACTTTTTTCTTCTGGAAGCATCTAGCAACAAATTTAGCTCTTTAAAATTTATTTGGCAACTTTCCATAATTGACTTATGATTAGTAGCCTAGTACACACATCATGTGAATGGTTTAATTCAATAAAAATTTCATGATTGTTTATTTAATGATACACTTTGTTAGTAGCTTGTACCTGTGATTAATAGTACACTGTAAAAAAAATATTTAGAAAAATCTGTTATGCAGGGCTGGGCAACCTCGGTTTGAGGGCCGGTGTCCTGCAGAGTTTAGCTTCAACCCCAATCAAACTCACCTGAAGAAGCTAATCAGTAGCTGCGTCCAAAACCGCTTACTTCCCTACTATATAGTACACGAAAAACAGCATGCGAGGCGAGTTGTATGTCCGAATTCATAGCATTCGAAATTCAGTAGACGAGAAGTACCCGGATGACCTACTACTTCCGGCCGAATTCT
>JAUCMT010000054.1:347146-358687 GCA_032357475.1 Enteromius thamalakanensis | reverse complement strand
TCCGAACGTGAGCGTGAAATCTGGCGTACGCACAGTTTTTGTGCGTACGCAGCGTTTATACATCAGGCCCCTGGTCATTGAACGATGTGCGCTGACAAATCTCATCCTGACGCAATACACTTAGCAAGTTTTTTAAAAACTCTAATAAATAAAATTTAAAAAGAAAAGAGCTAGTTAGTAGAGAATCTTTTTGATAATTGTATATTAAAAAAAAGCAAATAGATGTATTGAAAAAATATATATTTTAAAGAAATTAAGTGTTTTTTTTAGTAAACTGAGTGCAAGTCTGAAAGTAGGAAGGCTTTTTTTAAAGAATATAATTAGAAAAGAGTTTGCAAGAGTTAGAGGGTCAAAGTGTCAGAAAAGTGTCAAAGAGGGCCTAAAGTGCTGTATTTCATAACACACTAAGTCACAGAGCACAGCTCCAGACCTCTTATTAGCTATAGGTTGATGTGGTTTGTTTAATGCCAGTGTTTTTTTTGTAGTAGTTTTTTTTTATGGTGAATGTTGATTTAACAGTGTGTTGATTATTTTGTTCTTTATTTTTTCCTTGCAGTTTGTGTTCGTCTCTTTCTGGACACTCTACACTTACAACAGAGAGCTGGTGTATCCAAAAATATTAGATGAGATCATTCCCATCTGGCTAAATCATGCAATGGTGAGAGCATTTTACAAAGTTGACTAAATAAAAAATCATATGCGTTTCGTATTAACTTATTTTGTTACAAATTATGCAAGGGGTTCCCAGTCTTTTGCATGTAACTGTAGTTAATATACTGCCGTATGTGCATCACAGTAACTGATGCATAATACCTCTCGAAACAGCCATTTAAATGATGTAAAAAAAAAACACATATGAGGCATCTGCTGATGTGATTTAGCCCTATTATGATGCACTATAATACAATTTCAGTTTGATTCAAATAATACAATGGGGAAAAAATATGCAATGCAATTCAATATAGTACAGATAATTTGCTTTGGCAGAAGATGCACCTCTACCTCTGCATGTTAATCTATACTCTGTGTGCGTCTCTCAGGACAGGTCTATGTAGTGTTGTGATGCCTCGTATCAGCAGTGTTCATGAGGTCTAGAACACACTTGAAAAACAGTGTAGAGATGATCAATATTCATATTAAATATCGGTCACAAATTATTGGCCACAAAAAATTATATATATATCTATATCTCAGAGGTTTGTACACCCCTTACACATTTATTTATTTAAATATTTATTAAATGTATGTGTGTGTGTGAGCGTAAATAAAGGTTGTTTTTTTTATCACTGCAAATATGTTAAGAAGGATGCACTGGGTTGCTAATGCCACCTTGTGTCTGAGACTTTAAACAGAGTTGATTTAAGGTTTGTGTGTTTTTTTTCTCCAGCACACGGTCATCATGCCGCTGCTGCTGTTGCAGATGTTCCTCCAGAATCACAGATATCCCAGTCGCACCAAAGGGATCTTCAGTCTGGCTTTATTTGCTGCCCTGTATCTGTCATGGTAATTCTGTCTGCACATAAATCTGATCAAAGCTCTTGTTTTCTGTTCTGTGTGTTCTTCTGATGTGTCCTTCCCTTATTAGGGTGCTGTGGGTGCACCATGCATCCGGGATTTGGGTGTATCCTATCATGGCTCACTTGAGTCCTGTGGGCTTGTGTGTTTTCCTCGGGGGTGCGTCGCTCAGCATGGCTCCTCTTTACCTGTTAGGAGAGAAGCTCAGCCTCATGATTTGGAGCAGCACAGGTGAGAAACTATGAGATGAAACTCCTACTTTATTATATATGACATGCAATATTTTGGTAACGCTTAAGTTTAGGGACCAGTTCTCACTTTTAACTTGTAGTTTGTTTGCATATATAATATTCAGGGATGTGATTTTTGGATTTTCTGACCTGAAAATGTGACCTATGTGAATCATGCGGATCTGTAAAAAAAACAAAAACAAAAAAAACGGGGGGGTGGGGACACTTTTCACGAGATGCGCATTAAGCACGGACACGTGAATGGTTATGGTGTTTATTACCACTACCGTTTACGTGTCGGAGTTGAACGTGCTTTGTGTGTATCCTGCTTTTTTGCAAACGAAAATATTATGTGTCTCAAGATAAATGTAGCACGAGCGCGAGGTGTCTTCCTGCCAAAAACTTTTGCTTACATTAGGTGCGTTTTCGTTTCAACTTTACGCGCCTATACTGGTGTTTTTCACTCTCAGACGGACACTTTAGAAAACGCTGCAGACCCTGTTTTAGTTTGAAAACTCTGGGGAAGGTTTAACGCCAGTGTAAATAATATTATATAAACGCTATTACACTATAAATGTTGTTATAAACGCCGTCTTAAAATGAAAACACACTGGTGTTAACGGAGCACGGTAAAGTTGTGTCTCATATATTCGCCTATGCTGCTTTAGGGAGCGTCTGCAAATTTACATCTCAGTACTAAACGAAGTACAAATTTCTACGAATTGAGCCTTTCACATGCCGTCACCGCTGTTGTCATTATCTTATGTGTAGCCTGTTTGATTTTATCAGAGGACGACTAAAACACTGTTCTGTCACTACTTTATATTCATCTCATTTTATGATAACAGAAACACAAATATAAATTAATAAAAATATTTACTGGGAATTTAGTTGCATCAGAATACAGTATGTAAACACATTAGGCTATGTGTAACCTAAACAGGTTTGTGTCAGTAAATGTAATAAGTAATATAATAATGTAAATAACTGTAAATCAATTGCTATAGGTGTCTTAGTATATTTACCTGCTTTATTGTCCTTAGCCAATCACATGCCTGAATATTACCTTATTGGCTGATTACTGACTGCTAATACTCAATAGGGAAAAACTGCATTATTAACTATTGATAAGCAGCAAAGGAAGAGTTTATAGGGGCAAAAGTCTCAGTTAATGGTTTATAATTAGTCAGGAATGGACCTCAAAGAGTCATGAAAAGCACATCGTTTTCATACCTTAGATCAAAAGTGTACTTTCCAGCCACAGCAACCTATCACCACTGCAAACGAATAAATGTCACTTCATGACATTGGTTCAACTTGCTTTTTAAATTGGAAGAACAACATTGCTCCAAAAAAACATAACAAAACACTTGTGCTACCTATTTATATGCTAACATTTCAAAACCTGGTTTAGGATTTCATGATGCATTAAAATAAAGTGTGAAGTTTATTTCTTAGGCTTAAGTTGATTAAAACAATCTTTTCAGATGCCTTCTGTCATCTGATTGATCATTTATCTTTTTAGGACGTAAAGGGCCTTTTAGTATAATTGTGCGAACATCTTGTGTTTCATGTGTGTTTTTGCTTTCTTCATCACTGCCTTGCATTGCATTATATGTTTGGATCATTAAAGTCTCATCTTAATTTGACATTATTAGAGATATAAAGTGCAGAAAGAAATGATTTAGATCATTTAATGTTATAAAAATCGAATTGATTTGCATCACAAGCATCAGAATGTAGTTTTAGACCTTTATTTATATCAATATCAGCATCTGTAGCAAATGTTGGGCCTCTAAATAAAACAATGAGGTATAATATTTACCTGTATCACACTATATGATAATCATAGATGATGCTCAAAGAAAAAAACAACAACAAAACGCATGTAAACGGTTTTATATTTTGTCTTAATAAACCTTTCTTTTTTTATTTTTCATTTACCATTCTGTTGAATAAACTTCATTTCAGGTTCCTTAACCAAAAAATGGAATACCACATTTTAGTCACAAAGTGAGGTAGATCTATACTGACTGAAATGTGTCTGTCTTTCTTTCATAAGGGAATCAGAGGAGGAAAAAGAAGTAGATGTCTACTGGAGTCCACATTAACCGTGTGGAGCTCAGACCAGCCGAACAACAGGTTTTTACAGGGCACCAAGCAACAGTAGCATTGCTTGTATTTTAAACAAGGGGCTAAACTAGCCCTAGCATACCAACAGAAAGAAACTACAGTAACATACCTACTGAACACATGGTATACGTTTACACTAATTGTGCTGGTAATTTATTCATGTGACCCTAATCAAAATCATTTGCACCTACAAAGTAAAATGCTGTATTTTTTTCTTTAATAATGAATATATTTTTTTTATTATTTGTGAAATGCTGTAATATCCCAGAATGCTGTTGTTCAGTGATTTAAGGGACAGTCAGTACTGAGCACGCTCTGCTTCTCCGATTCATAACCGTTATTGTCAAACTAGTCTGAGCTGGTGACCGGTCTAATGTAAAAGAAGAAATCCTCTGTAGTTTGTGGCAGTGTCAAGCCGTGTAAATGGGTCACGCGCTGTGTCAGAGGGTTTTCTCAATTACACGCTTTACCTGCTTGAACTCGGGTAATCTCACCAGCGAAGCCCTTAATGTGATTTTCCGGCTTTACCCAGAGTTTGATGATGGACTTTGTTGGAAACAAGTAAACCCTAGTAATCTTTGTCCTCGCTGTGAAACACGTTTAATTCACATCCAGAGAATGGCTCTGCGTTCATTCCTACTTTGAGCGCTTTCAATGGCTATTTCATGAAAACTGATTATGTTTGCTAATTCTATTGTTGTAGAGCAGAATAGAGCGCTTTACTGTCATCATGGTGACTTTCCTCTTCATGTTAATGTGTGTGTGTGTAAAACAGACGGCTGTTTAGGTGAACAGAGAGGCCAGATCCGTTTGTAATTCCTGCATTCCTGATTATCATAGCACTTGTGGAGAATATGATGCACTGACATTAAAATGTCATCATTGACAATTAAAAGGGCCCATCAGTTATTGGTTTGCACAATGTAATGATTATTAATGTCCTCTATAAACAATAAAACCTGTACTGTTGTTTTACTTATTTAAAGTGACTTGTTGTCTTTTTTTAGACATGTCTCTGCTCCCTGTCTGTATAAAGACATCATTACATCATCTAAATGAACGTCTCTTTGATGCTGATGCAGTAATGGAGCAGCAGTGCGTCAGCTGTTTGTTAACTTCCTACTTGGGGGACTCTCTTTTAATCAGATTGGCTGTAAGTCCATCAGTTCTCAAAGCTTTGAGATTCTTACCTAGTTGTCGTTTTCAGTTACTGGCTTTTTGGTGGGTTTACAACCATAAACCACACACAAAAAACAAATAATGTTGGTATTTCTGAATGTGTCTTTCAGTGAACCAATTAGAAAAAAAACTTATATATAAAACAATATATAGGTATGTATAAATTTATTTGCAGTTTTGCTAAAAATTCAAAGTTTAAAAGACAAAGCCTTTGACTACAATGACTAGAAAGCAGCTCTGAGTGATGATGCTCTGCGTCTGTAAGGTCAGTGGTCAGAGAAATGGGCTATTTCAGTTGTAAGTGGATTAGGTGGTAAGTCTCAAGCGAGTCTGAAATAGCTGCTTTATTCACTCTTCAGCTTGATGTGAGCACAGAACAGCAGAATTAACTCTTGCTGTTGGAAAATGAGCAGGGCGTACAGCCGATCTGGATGGATCTGTAAAAATCTGTGCATCTTAAAGGAAGACAAAATAAATTATTGAGTGTCGTTTGCTTTTAATTCTTAAAACAAAACGTGTATGATTGAGGGGCAAGTTATCAAGTCAGCTGTGGATTCGATGGATCGAAGGGAAAGTGATGTTGATTTTCTCTAGCAGTTTTTGGGTGAGTAATAGTCCCAAATCATTCTCTAGTCTGAGACTATCATTGAACAGCTAATTCAAAGTGTAATGGTGAATTCATTCAAATGCAATTGTTTTGTATGACAAACTTTGGATGGATGTAGCATTTTAAAAAAAAGAAGAAATATTAGTATTTATTTATTAAGTTATTTTTACATTAATAAGAACTGGGGCAAAACTTCTTGTACAAGTGTACTCACAACAGCACGCTGTTTTTAAAAATATCCTAATAACATAAGAAATGTCAAATTCACATATTACAATGATTTCAGAAGGATTGTGTGCTGGAAAATAATTCTTTGACGTCTGTAGTGCTAATTTATTTATCCTGTGCCTGAACAGATATTGCCATGGAGGAGGGAGTATCATGGACTTTGGTGAGGAATGGCAAAAACTTACAGCCACCTTATGAATAAAATGGTCTAATAATAAAGTAATAATCATCAGAATGATGTTACACTATGTTTGACTTTGTCATCTTGCCTTTACATTTAAAAGCCATTTTGAGTTCCTAAAGTAATCAGTAAAGCAACAAAGGTTTGCATTGTCTACTTGACGTGTGTATTGCAGAACGAATGTTAGTTTGCACCCGAGGAGACTTTCTAAGTAGATCGTGTCTGATTGATTCTTAGTGACGGTTTCCAGGGTTCCCAGAGCCAAGTACACAATGGTACGAGAGGCACTGTGTCATATGATCCCCTATCATATACAGTGCTCCATGGGATGTGGGGGACCGGCCTGCAAGTATGAGGATCCTTCCCACTGGAGTGAAGACGATCAGGCCATAAGAGGAATCTACTCATCTTGGTACATGGCATGCAGCTTTTTAAGTCAAGTTACCATTATTTATATACAGTAGTGCTATTTACAGTGCAAATTGTGTCAAAGCAGCTTTACCGTATTAAATGGGGAAACAGTGTGTCGATTCTCTTCTGGCCAGTGAAACTGAGCATAGTCGGATTGTGCAGAGGATTTATCTGTTTTTTACTTAAACATGGCCTTTACCAAATGTGACCCTGAAGCACAAAACCAGTCATAAGGATCAGTTTTGCTGATTAAATAAACTTTCCATTGATGTATAGGTTTAGGACAGGACTATATTTTGCTGGGATTACAACTATTTGAAATTCTTAGAAATGCAAATAAAGTTTTGATATATTTATGGTAGGACATTTACAAAATATCTTCGCGGAACATGATAATGAGTTAAAGGTGCTGTATGTAGGATTCACAGTACAATTTTAAAATATTGTACAGGGTTTTTTTACCTAGCCCCTCCTCTGTACTGCTTATGACTAATTTTGGGCTCCAGGGTCACATAAGGTTAAGTCTCTGGCAGTCATTGTGAATCAAAGCTTTGCTTGTTGAGATCTCCCAGCAGGTTTAACACAACGGTTCATCAGAGGCTTGCTTTTACTTGATTTTACATCCCAAAAATGTCAACTTTTAAGATTTTACTTTAATAAATTAAATTTTATGCAACAACAATTAGTGCAATTTATGGCTTTATTTTCTTTCTTTTTAGGATCACAGATAATCTGCTGGCTATGGCCCGCCCTTCCACTGAAATCATTGAAAAATATGACGTAGTAGACCAGTTTTTGAGGTAAAGAAGAGGATTGAAATAACATTATGTGTTTGAGAAACCTTTATAATCTGCTGTTTCGTCGTGTTAAGATGTGGTTTGAAGACCGTTATTAACCTCCAGTGCCCGGGCGAACATGCCAGTTGTGGAAACCTGCTGCATCCCGAGAGTGGCTTCACTTACCGACCGGAGACATTCATGGAAGCTGGCAGTAAGTGACACTTCTGCCTAAATATCAATATGTTTTTGTGTAATGTAAAGAGTCTTGACACATTAAGGGGGTCATATGATGCGATTTGAAGTTTTCCTTTTTCTTTTGAGTGTTACAGGCTGTGCATAGATAAAATTTTTGCAAAGACTAAGGTTTTAAAATCAAAATGATATTCTTTAAAAAAGTTATGACTTGCCCAGTGGGTTTATTTTCAAACACCACCCAAATGTTTCCACAATGAAAGAAGAGCTAGTATTCTGTCTGTAGTGTTGCTGCAGGCGCCATGTTCTGGAGACGCTGTGTGTCGTTGTGAAAGTCAAACTACTTTCTTTGTGCTTCCAAAAGAGGACACAACTAGAAATCAGTGTTAAGTTGTGTTTCTGACACTATTCCAGAACAGTTGAACTCAAATATTATTTAAAGACTGATTCCTGAATCTGACAGAGCAGTCACAACCTTTAATGCTACTTTTTAAATGGGAGTTTTGAGCAATGAATGGTAGTGCTGTTGCCGTTTTTACAGTTTCTCCGATTAAAAATGGAATTCAGTAATTGTCTCCACCGGATGCAATAAATGCCTCATTTGTAATGACTTTTATTGTTTTGGTGTCATAGCACCGGGACACATCATCATGTTATGGTAAGGAACATAACTTTTCCGTCAGAGGCTTGCTGTATTCGGCCAATGAGGAGCTTCTCAGAAAGATGAGCTTTGTAAAAACTGACCCGTTTCAGGAGGTGGGGCTTTAAGGAGGAACAATAATGTACAGTATGTGGTAAAACAAAGATTTTTTTTTAACCTTAAACCTCAAACACATTGCATTGCACCAAATACACAAAATAATGTTCTTTTTAGCAATATCATATGACCCCTTTAAAAAAACTGTAAAAACAGTAGCTGTGGTTCTTATGTTTTCAGGTTGTAAAGGTACTCTTGTTGCTCTATTGTAGTATATTTCTACAACTTTAGATGGAATGACTATGGTGTGGCATCTCTTACATCTATTTTGGATATGGTGAAAGTCATGTCTTTTGCCGTCCAAGAAGGCAAGATTGCTGTTCACTGTCATGCAGGGCTTGGCAGAACAGGTACAGTTCTGTTTTATGTGATTAAAAAATATTTAAAATTGAATAAACATACCTACCTTAAAGGTTGCTGGTTTGATCCTTACAAGCAGCCATAAATTTTGTCCTCAGAGCATACTTAACCCCACGTCACTCCAGAGGGATTGTCTGGGTTAAAATGTTGCCATAAGTCGCTTTAGTTAAAAGATTTGCGTAAGCACGCTACCCATACAGTGAGCACAAGCTTCTTAAAATGTTTTTTAAAGATCTCAGGGTTGGTTTTGAGCCATTGACTTGAAGACAGCACTTTGGGTGACTCAAGTTCCAAGTTGTGTGGTCCCTTAATATATGCATTTAACAGATGATTTTAACTGCATGAGAATATCATAAGATCTTCGTTTATCTTCGGAACACAAATTAAGGTTTTTCTATCTGAGAGCTCTCTTACCCTCCATAGACAGCAAGGGAACGTTCATGGCACAGAAATGTAGGGTAAATGATCGATTTAAATGTTTGCAACCAAACTGCAATGTTAAGATATGTAAACTAACTGGATTTTTACATGTTGTTGTCAGGTGTGTTGCTGGCCTGTTTCTTGTTGTTCACCACACAGATGACAGCAGACCAAGCCATTCTGTTAGTTAGAAGCAAACGACCAAACTCGATCCAGACTAGAGGACAGCTCCAGTGCGTCAGGCAGTTTGCTCAGTTCCTGTTACCATTAAGGAATGTGTTTGCTAATGCCGAGCCTAGAGTGCTGCCCGTTTCTCTTTCACAATACTTGATCCGCCAAAAACACATACTGCACGGATACGAGGCTCGGAAGTTGAGATACATGCCAAAGCTCATCCCTCTTATCTGCAGGCTCCTACTGGACATTGCAGAAAATCGCCAGGTCATCGAGGAGGACGTTGTCGAGGTTCCTGATGTCACACCTGTGGTAGAGAAATCTTTTAATGAGAGTTCGATATATCAGTTAAATAGAGAGATTATGGGAAATGGGATGACTATGATCAAGCCACGTCTTCCAGGTCTACCCAAAGCCAATAGAGACAACACACAACCTCTTTACTATGTCCGTAAGAGCCTTAGCTACAGTGAGTCTGACCTCCATAGGTTAGCAGCATCTTTAGATCTCTCGGATAACCCTCTTGGCGTTTTAGCAAGCATCCACTCAACTGCCATCGGCAATCAGATGGGAGCTTTCAACTGTGTTTCCCAGAACTACATCATGCCTTCTCTGGGGGATTGTAAGGACAACCCCATATACAGCTCAACCAGCAATATATGGGAGCTAAAAACACTTATGGACCAGACTGAAGGATCTCCCCTGCTCAAAAACAGGAGGCAGTCTGTTTTGCAACGAAGCCAATCTCTAGGTGTTTCAGATGACAAAAGCACCACAAGCATTACCAAAATATTTTCCTACTGGAGGAGAGACTGTAAGGAAAATACTGTCACTGACGAGGCTCAACACAATGAAAAAGGGCATTCGGAGGTGCCCTTCATCACTGTCCAGTCCGAGTTGTCTTTGGAGTCACGTCGCCTCTTGGTGGCTCAGTCCCTTGCTGTGGACCTTGAGAATGATGGAGATAAAGAACAAATTCAGAAGGTGTCTACTTGGCAGGTAGGTGCATACACTGAAGTAGTATTGAATTGGTAATTGATTGGTAATGGCACCGATGGGCAACTACGGTCATGGAGGGTCATAGTTTTGCAGGGTTTCAATCCCTAACTGCAGAAGGTTGATTGGCTGACAGAGAATCATTACTTGTGCATGCTAAGGGGAATGAAGCATCTCCTTCACTCTTTCCGGCGTGCTGCTCATGCATGTTGGGTTTGTTGTTTACATCAGAGTGTGCAAAACATACAGTGGGGGTTACCCAAAGAAGTAAAAGTGTTGTTGGTGTGTGTACAGGGTGTACAGCCCCCAATCATACTGTACTGATCTGCTCAGTGGAAACAATCCATGTCTCCATATGTCATGGGTTTGAGGGTGGAAGAGAGTAATGTTCCTTCATTTCCTACCGGTACTGAGAATTAAACCTGCCATAATCAAACACACCTGAAAAGTTCATCCAAATTTCTTGAAAATAACAGGAAGGTGTGTTTGATTAGGGACAGAATTTAACACTGCATGACAGTGGCCCTCCAGGACAAACCTCGTCCATCCCTGGTCTAGGCAGCAGAGGTGTATTTAGGAGCTTCAGGTGTTCCACACCTCCAGACACGAGTGCACATCTTTAGCAGGACATTGCTGCATAGTAATATACCTGCTCCATTTTAGAAGGAACTGCTTCAATAGTGTACTTTATATGCCTTTAGATAGATTTAGAGTGTTTATCGTGTGGTCTTCATGACCTGAAACTAGGTTTTAATGTATGGACTCTGAAAACAAATAAAACCTCATTAATTTCATGAAAGATTATATGGCTATGTGAAGTTGTTAAATGGCACTACTAATTCATCATTTTCTCTGTTCCATTACAATGCCTAATATAGTTGTTGATCCAATAGGTCAGGGGTTTGTTGACAGCTCTGCATCCCAGTCCTGACAATGACTGTAAAGCATGTAAAGTTTTAGTCTGCCTACCTCCAGTCCATCCTCATAGTCTCTTTACATCATATAGAAAATATGACCTTAGCTTTCTGAGTGTAAGATTAGTACATTTGTTTGTTCTTTTCTGCAGGCAGATCTTAATTGTCAAGGTGCATGGGAGCGATTGTGTTTGGAAAAAGACCCATTTATTCTGTCTGGAATCATGTGGTCCTGGTTGGAGCAGCTCAAAGAGCCAGTCATCTCAGCTCATGAACTTCACGCACTAAAAGAGGCCAACCAGGACCCCCAAACTGTGCTCAATTGCCTAGATAGGGTAAGATTAAAATATCAAATCTGTTTTTATGCTATATTAAAGGAGCCTTATGTAAGAAATGGCCAAAACTGGTACTGCAATCACTTTCAAAATACTGCTGAGCGGTATTTCCTCTCCCCGCTGACTAGAG
>JAUCMT010000054.1:335617-346909 GCA_032357475.1 Enteromius thamalakanensis | reverse complement strand
GATATAAGTACTTTTAATTAACATGTTTTCTTAACGCCTGTTGAACATAACAGAGACATTTTATGATTATTACAATACATTTCTTACATAATGCTCCTTTAACTATAGATAAATCCAAAGTTCTGGCATGAAACTCATGGTGTGAAAGACATTTTTCATTTTAATTGGGTTTGTTTTTTTCGGTCCATGATGTGAATCCATACTTATTACCATCTTCAGGCCTCAAGAGAAACAGGGATGTGCATTCTAGATTGTTTCGCTCATTTATTTTTAATTCCTGAGGAAGTTGAGAGTGCTTTTCTTGATCGAGCGGCAAAAGCTTTCACAAAGGTACTGTGTTATTCCGAGATGTCCTGAAATGGTACCATTTGTGCTTTTAAATCTTTTTTTTAACTAACTTCTCTCTTGTTTAAATAACGTCTCTCTAGATAAAAAACACAGACGGTGGGAAGAGTGTCCACGAAATCATGAAAGGGGTCTTGAAGCCTGTTCTGCATCACCTGAGATCGGCTGCGGTGAATGAGTTTGAGGTTTAACTCGTGCAACAATCACTAAACTACAGTTAACAGAGAATGAGTTTATTTACATCTTTTGTCCAAAGACAAGCTCTACACACCTGCCGCTGCAGTTTCTTTGGTTGTTCCTCAGGCCTCAGTTCAGATGAAGAATCCAACAGAATTTAGCCACCATTTTACTGAATTATAATAAAATTTTTCCATGTTAGAAAATGTGTTTTACATGGTGAATTGTTTTATGTAAAAGAAATACCATACACTGTATATCATGTGCCATAGTGCTAATACTTGAAAGTATTGCAACTGAAACCTCATTTTTGTACTATGGTTGTACAGTTATTTGTGATGAAAGAAATAGATAAATAAATTCAGTCTTTATCTTCATTTTACATTAGGATAAAGATGTGAAGGCTCACCGAGATTGGTTTATTGCAAGAAGTTATAGTTATATTATGTTTTGCAAAACAATCACACCAATGTAAAACAAAATATTCAAAGCACTATCATGGTTTTTTTGGTCAGTAAGTACAAAAGCTCTGAATACATCTGGTAGTTTTAGGTCAGAAATTAAAGGTATAAGCCTTCAGAACATCCTTCCCATCCACCGACTCCACAGAACCCACAATACTTGAATGATCACAGGCAATGTTGGTGAATCCCCTGGAAATACACACAAAAAGAATCAGTTTTACCAGTGAATGCAGAAATGTAACCTTGTGATTATAATGCTGTACCTGGATCTTGTTAAGGAGCCTCCGAGCAATTGATACTGGCTCTCGAGCGAAAGTCCATGCTCTGGATCATTTCTCCAGGTCAGTATTCTGAGAGACAGGTCACGAGAGGCTGTGACCACACGAAAACTGTCCTGTGAGATAAGCACAATGCATCTCTATACGTGAAGCCATTCACCGGAAGAGATCTGATACTGAATGGTCGACCAGCTTACCACACAAAGAGCAGTGACTGGCTGTGAATGGTCTTCAAAACTGGCGACAAGTTCTCCTTTAAGTGTGTAGACCTTTAGATGGTTTCCGTCTGTAACTAAAAGAGTGCTGTTCCCCTTCGCCTCGAGAATGACATCTGAAGGATGGCTTAGCGCCACCTGAAAAGAGGCGACTTGCTGAGCTAAAACGAGAAGGCAAGACATATCGGCAGAGATTACTGCATTGTTCATAATACATTTGCAATTTGAAAATGGGAACAGAAATATAAACACAAATTCTGATTTGTTTGGACAGGACAATATTTGGTTGAGATGCAACTATTTGAAAATCTGAGGTGCAAAAAAAAAATCTAAATATTGAGAAAATCGCCTTAAAAATGTTCTTAGCAAGTTTGAATTTACAAAATATGTTCATGGAACTTGATCTTTACTTATTGTTCTAATAATCTTTTAAAAATGGATCATTTTGACCCACACAATTATGTTATTGCTACAAATATACCGCTTGCCCCTTAAGACTAGCAATGCATTTTAAGGCCAACCTTGTGTTTCCTTTTTGTATCTGGATTCCTTCATGGTCAGGTCAAAGACTGAGAGTGTTTTGTTGTGGAAGTGGTTGTCAGAAGAGATGAGTGCGAGCCGAGCAGGATGAGATGGGAGAAACACGGCGGCAAAACAGCCAGCGACCGGCAGACTCTGACTCAGACTGTCCTCGTCTTCAGCAGGGAAACACACACTCTCACTGTAGAAAACCTCCCCAAACACACAACACATTCAATGTCTGTGTAAGCTATTTGTATTATAAATAATGAGATGCAGAGGTGAGTGAGCATTTTAACACTTCCTCAGTAGGTTTTTGGAATGAATTCTGAACACAAGCACATGCTTTTTTCACGATTAATAACCCTTTGTGTTAAACATCATCACAATATACAGATAAACTCATTTTTCCAACCTCATTGTGTTTAAATCATGCTCCTGCAAACCATTCAAACTCAAACTTTTAGGATTGTTTTTTATATAGACTGAAAGAGCTGTCAAAGCTACTTCTGGCAACTGTATTTAAGCTTCAAAGCAGAGAATCCTAAAAACAATGGTAAAAAAAACAGTTTGCATTCAAAATAGAAACCTTTTCTAACAATGTATGTTTTTAATTATTACTTTTTTATTAATTAAAATAATCTTTCTTTCAAAAATAGAAAAGATACTGACCCAATCATTTTTTGAATGGTACTGTATTGTTAAAAAAGGATTTATATTTTAACTAATGCATTTTTTACATTTGTTTTTGTTAGCCTACTCTTTATTCATCAAATAAAAATAAGTACATAATAAAAATAAATAAGCAGCACAAATGTTTTCAAAGCTAGTAATAAATTAGAAGCATATTAGAATGATTTCTGAAGAATCACGTGACACTGAAGATTACATTAATGATGTGCAAAGTCATTATTATTATTTTAAAGTATATTAAAACATTTGTAAGATTTTATTTTGCATAGACTTTTATTTAGCTCACCTAACTGTTTCTTCAGTCAGTGTATTTTGTACAGTTCTTCTAATGGTATAGCCTAATTATTTGCACAGTATATTACACAAAGCACAATGACGTTTAAGCTTTTTTTGTAATATTTATGTAATTTCTATGAATACTTAGGCCTACCGAGATGGACATTTTGATATGTTGTGTGCAGGATTTAAGAACTGATCTAGGGGGTGTGGCCTCGATAGTAATGTGCAGCTTAGAAATTAAACTGAAATTGCATTAATCTAGTTGTTTTAACTAAGAAAATGCTTCAAACTTCTTTTCACGTACATTTAAGTTCCCAGCAAATATTGAGTTAATTCCTGTTAATTTCCATATATGATCATTCATTCCCATGGAAAGTTCCAGAATTTTGCAATCCAAATGGCAAATTATACACCGTACTTGTAGTTTCTGCAGAACTATACATCTTATGGTAGCTCTGCCTGAAAGCTTTATATTGTTTTTTTTTTCCGCATCTATTCCAACTATATGTGCTGAAATCAGTTTGCATTACCTTTGGGCTTAAGTCAACATTTTCTTTGGAGGCAGCGAGTATCCATTTTTTATCTGGCGATGAGCGGAGGAGGTTTAAGCTGAAGGAGTCAAACACCACGTGCCTGGAGACTTCAGACAGCGCAGGGCAAGTCAGGACCACCAGAGACCCCAGGGCAGTTCCCACCTAAAAACACAAGACTTGCACTCAGTGTCACATGATCCATTTACTGCTCAGAAAACATAATTATTTATTTGTTTATTTATTATTATTATGTTGAAAACAGCCGAGTAGAATGTATTTCTGGTTTCTCTGATGAATAGAAATTTCAGATAAGTTCTAGTCTTTGAATCTTTCTGCTTACGGAATATCATGTGACACTGAAGACAGAATTATTGACGCTGAAAATTCAGTTTTGATCGCAGGAATAAATTACATATTAATAGATAATGAACCATTTTAAATAGTAAAAATATTTCACATGACAGTTTTTTTTTTTGTTGTATTTTGGATAAAGGCAGGCTTGGTGAGCAGAACAGAATGCTTTAAAACCATGAGAAGTCTGGTGCTGCATACCATGAGGAAAGAGCTGTCTTTGCTGTTGAATGACAGCAGTGTGGTCTTGGAGAATCCAGACTGGAAGCAGGCCACTTCCTCTCCAGTCACACCCTTCCAGGTTTTGATGGCTCCTGTGTCGTCAGAAGTGACCACAACTGACTGCCTCGGCTCAACCGTGATGTTCTGCATAGGGCTCTGAGCAGGGCTCGACCATAAACTAACACCCTGCATAGAATATCATGACATGTGGAATCTTTCTTTTGATTTCCGGGTGAAATATGTCCCAGGGAGGCCTGGGATGTTTCGAGGTCACTGCCCCATGCAGAAGCGAGTCTGTGATACCTTGTGAATGTCCCATGCTCTGACTGTGCCGTCTGTAGATGCACTGCAGACCACTGGAGTCTGCTCCCACACATCTGCGCAGTCCTTGTTTCCAGCCAGGTATGCCAGACCAACAACCCTGCCTTTACAATCAAAAAAAGAAAGACTTGTGAAGACAATATCAGCTGAGCATGATATAAAACAGCTACAGGGCACGGAGGAGGAGGTCCCTTGCCTTTATGACCTCGTAGGCTTTTGCAGGTGTAGTCCACACCTGACCTGCCTGTCTTCATCTTCGTCTCCAGTTGAGAGCGCCGCAGGTAATAAGTCTTCCATGAGTGTGTTCCCGAAACATTGCAGAAACTCCATCTCTGTAGACACATTCTCCTGCACAAGGACTTGTTCTTAAGAGTCTTATCAAGCACAAAAAGGTGTAAAAAGCGAGGCTTAAAGCGATATAAGCCATTTGGCAACAGCCTGTACAGATAATTATCTTTAGTGACGTACCTCCACAACCATGGTGTCTCTGCAGCATCATACCATTCCTAAAGAAAATATTTTGTAGAGATGTTCAAAAGTCTAACTCCTATGTATGATGTGAATAAACGCTTTTCTTTTTCACTATTCATCAAATAATACTGAAAAAAGTATCACATATCCCAAAAATATATTAAGCAGCTGCACAACCGATTCCAACCTGAAAGATGACTTCTGAAAGATCATGTGACTGAAAACTGGAATAATGCTGGAAATTCAGCTTAGCTGTTATATTAAATCGCAATAATATTTCAAATAATTACAGCGTTTTATTAAACAGATAGCCTACATCCTCGATGGGCATAAGAAGAAAAAAAACATCTTACTGATCCCAAACACTGCCGTTCAAAGAGTGACAGAACATCTGTGCGTTCACAAAAATTCTGTCTTGCTTCGTCTGTATCAGGAGATCTGCTCATTCAGTGTCGCTTACCTTGCAGACTGTGGATGCTCTGATTAAATCTTCATCCTGAAGAAGTGAGAAAACACTGATCAGGCAGTCCAGAGGTAAACTCTGGGAAAACATCTCCGTTTCTACAGCCATCAAAGCACTGCCGTGTTACTTTCTGTTTTGGAGTGACGTCACCTTGACGCACCCTACGGAACAACCACAGGGTCACGAGATTACGTAATAATTTAATCTTTTACATTTGTTTTTTTTAGTCAATTTTTTTCAAATCTCAAAAATATTAAATTGGTTATTATCGTCATAATTTATTGGCTTTAAAACAATCAAAAGCAGTGTTTAAGGTAAACAATGTGTGCAATGCTGCGATTGAAAAAAAGAAAGTACTTACGATATATACCTCGATATATAGAGTTTATTTCTGTAATGGACCCGCAGGTAGCGAATCACGTCATCAGCAGAGTGGCGCAGCGGAAGCGTGCTGGGCCCATAACCCAGAGGTCGATGGATCGAAACCATCCTCTGCTAGACACTTTTTTTGTGAACGGATGTCCTCTCCACGCGATGAAACACCCGAGTGGAGACTACTACTAACTCAGTTATTACTGCTTACTTATTCAACTGCTTAGAGAGCTAAAACACCACAGTGTGGACATTAAAACATCATAAATGATCTAAAATCTCTCGGTTTTAAAACTTTTCAGATTGTTTTCATTCATTTGAAAGCTCATTTTCAAAAACTATGATAGGGACTTAAACGTTTATTTTACTGTTACAGTTAATGTTTTCATGCTTTCATCAAATATCTCATATCTCAAAATATAACATTTTACAAACGAGAGCCGATGAGAGAGAAACCCTGGGCCACGCAGCTTTCTATTTCAGACAGACATGCCTCATTATTACTGCAGTGACCTTCAAGGCAGTGCTTTGCTCCAGTGGAGAGGAGTACAGTCATGAAAAGGCATCTTGTCTTGAAATGATGCCCAAGAGGAAAGACACTTGACTGATGCTGAACTGAGGAGAGCGACTACTGTTTTAGATGACAGTGCTCTGTCAAACTTTAGAGTCGCAGATAAGACTGTCTTCTTAATACATTTTAATAAAATAAGTTTAACAAAATAAGTTATTTTCGCACATCTGTAAACAGTTACAGTAAATAATATTTGATCATAATAATATCTAATATTTTATTTTTACTTCATAGCCTAATGTGATATTCTGTGAAAGCGTTGGTTTGTTAATGTAATAAACAGCTCTGTGGGCAAAATGTGGTAGAATTTACCATAGCTAAGACAATAAACAATAAATATTTTTTGAAGTTCTCCTGGCGCTCGAGAGACTTCCGTGCACTAACTGTTTCAGCCAGTAGGGGGAGTGTTTGCGAAAGGTTTTGTAGTAGTGGGGGGCTCACATCTCCCTGACATTAGTTTTTGCAGGTTGGGATGTCTGGTAAGCAAAGTGCTATAAATTAAAGAACGTGTTTTAAACTTTTTAAAGTTGGGATTACATGCCTTTCGCGAGATCATAGAGAATAAACGGATAGACATCTGACTCTCAGGCCTTTTGTAAAATCTGCAGTCATCACTGAAGCTCCTAACACTCCTAAACCACATCAAAATACACCTGACAGCTGCCTGTTTACTTCCTGCTAGTTTATCATTAATAACAAAACAACACCTTTATCTAGACCCAAGTATTCCACAGGAGTATCTGTACCTTTTACACATTAAAAACCCTCCTATGTTTGCTGTTTGCTTGTAGTCTCCATTTTTATGCAAAGCAAGCGTTGTTTTAAAATCACTTTTAAATTCATTTTAACAATCCATATTCACTGATTCAAACTTCCCTGTTATGTTGAGAGATGTTAAGATGCTTTGGATTATTATCATCTTTATGACGGGATGTGTCAGATTGCTTTTATTAATAGTGGTATTTAAGGATCTGAATAAAAGCAGACACACGACTTCTGTGATGTGTATGAGATTGAATGGGTGGGCTGGACAGCCCTCAGGAACACGCCCAGATATATAAAGCACAGCTGGAGGATGAAGGCTCAGACCTGCGCCGCGATGCGCGCTCACGAGCTGGAGACACCTTGACATGCGCGGGCTGAAGTGTCCTTGCTGGAAACCCAGGCTACTTCAAACGGACTGTATTTAACTGCTGATAGACTTACTATTCTACCCGAAAGTTCAGTTTCTCGTTACGTTTGAGCAAAAGCAAACAGGTCCATCATGAGCAGAAGAACACGACGCTGGATATTTCACATTTTTCTTTGTCTCGGAATAATCTACTTGAAAATGGGGTGAGCTGATTGGGAAAATGCATTGTACATTATATCAAATCATAATGTGGCTATAATAATGTCTATTAAGCATTAGACGAACACTTTATGTTGCTCTGTATATTTGTCTACTTTAACAGTTCCAACTGAAGTTTTTTTCAACTTCTTACATCAATATCTTTACAACAATAGTGTGACAAAGTAAAAGGAGTTATGGAAACACGTTACTTAAAGCCTTTATGTATAATCCATTATTTTTAAAAAAGTTTTGCACCATATAATGCATTGTACAATCTCAATAATTGTAACCAAAGTTATATAGCACTCCACTACCATAAGTCCATTGTTACATTCTGCATTTTATAATTACTTACGGTAAGGCTAATATTTATAATGCATTAATAACTCTTAAAGCATATGCATAAAGGCTTTAAGTAAACTGTTACCTATTTATTAATTTTTTTTTATTCAGTGGGAAGAAAAAACACTTAAAAAAAAAAAAGTAATGATGCTTTTCATAGACATTAGGGTCTGCTGCGCACTTTGCAAGAATCTTAAGAAACTCCGTCCATTGAACGCCTTCGGAAATGATCTGTTCAATATATGTAATCCATAACCACAAAACCAGTCATGAGGGTCATATTACTAATAAAAAAAATAAGTTTAGATAATTTTAGGTTAGGAAATGTACGGAAAAAAATACTCCATGGAGCATGATCTTTAACCTGTAGAAAACTCGACCCAGGTCATACAGTGTGTACGTTGACTATCGCTACACGTTTTTGGCTCCAGTATCACATATTTGTTTCATTAGCAACCAACCTTAAATGTGAAAACGCTCTTTCTGATCAACTTTAGGCGATTCTCCACCGTGCTGGCGCTCGGAGCCAGCATCATCTGCAACAAGATCCCTGGCCTGGCGCCCCGGCAGCGCATCATCTGTCAGAGCCGGCCGGACGCGATCATCGTGATCGGACAGGGCGCGCAGATGGGCATCAACGAGTGCCAGTTCCAGTTCAAGCACGGCCGCTGGAACTGCTCCGCGCTCGGCGAGAGGACCGTCTTCGGAAAAGAGCTGAAAGTGGGTATGTTGGAAATCTCCTCTCGTTTGACTAAAACGGCATTTGGGTGAATTTGGTGTAAGTGTATAAGAGTGTTTACTAATCTGGTTACGGATTATTCAATTTGTTTAATTTTGGGTAAAACAGTTACCTCTTTTACTAGTCCCAGTTCATAGGTTCATACGCTATAAAGATCGACCTGTTCAAGTTCAGATTTCCGCGCTACATGCCTGAAATGTCTGGCAGATGAGATACATGAGCATGTTTCTTACCTGCGGTCATACACGCGCCCCAAAGCAGTCATAAAAGATGGCAACATCAAAAGAAGGGTCCAGGTTCTTCAGAGATTGTTACCAGATCTCCTTAAAGTGTATTAGTAATTTTTATATGGCGTGCACATGATAAGCAATGGTTAGGATCAGGGGTGTGGGTATGTCTTATACATACCTCAAAAAAGTGTCATGTGCAAGCCAACAAACTATATCATATGCACACCAAAGTCAATTGCACACCAAGCAGAAACAGAGAATCGTGCTATTGCATGTATTTTCATTGGTGTATAGTTAATTGATTATTATTGTTATTATGTAGTTACTTGAGGTCAGCGTGTTTAAAAGTATAGACCCTCTTTCTGATTAAAAGTGTTCTTGTGAGTTTGGTAGTAAAACAAATTTTATGCATGCATCAGTGTTTGGCTTGGTATTTGCAGCCTGAAGAGTTTTTCCACAGGTGTAAATTACAGAGCATGATAAGATGTCACCTGAGACAAATGGACTTTTACTTTGCCAATCCAACCTGCTTAAATAAGGCACAGCTGCTGTACCAGTCTATAAAAGTTCACAGGGTCTAAGCCCTGAGTAAAGTCAGTTCAGTGAAAAATACCATACTATTGGTGAATATACGCTTCTTATATTATGTTTAATGTCCGAGAGACAATTCAAATGACTCAAAAGCACAATAAACAGGTCATTCTTCTAGCAGACACAGATTAATACATCTTCGCTTTTCATAATCTTATGAGAATTTAGCAAAAATAACTTACCTAGTTTTAATAGTTAAAAATTTTATTTTACAGTTATTTATATTAAAAATGAACAATCAAGCCCAGCCCAAAATTTAAAAAAAACATAATGCATTACTTTCTAAAATAAGTAATGTAACTAGTTACTATTTTAGAGAATACGTTTAAAAGTAACTTTCCCCAACAGTAGTTAATGGTTAAAGTTAAAATAACATATGATGTTAAATTTTTTTCTAAAATACGTTTGCTTATAGTGTTATCATGGACGCCAGCTCTAATTTACAGTGTGGGTTAATTGTTATCCATCTGCCGATTATGCAAATATAGCAGTGTTTGTCAGTGATTTATGGAGAGAAGAAATAAGTGATAACCTCAGGAAGTTCATGTGTTCAGGAGTTCATCAGTTTCTTGACAACATGAAGTAGATCATTAGTTTTTTTCTTCTTTTTCTTTTGAGCTCATTCATAGAGCATCACTTGTTTGCTCAGGTCTTTTTTTTGTCTAATTTAATGTAATTTATATTCTCTGTCTACATTAAAATACAAAGATTCATTTTAAAAAAGTACACACTTATACTTACTATATAAGTGTCTGCACAATATGCACTATAGTTGTCTAAGAGATCTGGACATAAATCAGAAGTGTTGCAGGTCAGCAGTTCACTTAATTTAAAGTAATTTATTTTTACATTTTAAAGTAATTTTACAGCTTTGGAGTTTTCACATTAACGCAGGTATTTGATGCTTTAGCTGGAATGTTTGATTTCTTATCTCTAAAAAACTGTGATTGTTGTACTGCAATAAAGTCTGTATGTTAACAGGAAGTAAGGAGGCAGCATTCACGTA
Source organism: Enteromius thamalakanensis (assembly GCA_032357475.1). NCBI lineage: Eukaryota > Metazoa > Chordata > Actinopteri > Cypriniformes > Cyprinidae > Enteromius > Enteromius thamalakanensis. Next base: position 336,394 of record JAUCMT010000054.1, on the reverse strand, counting down.
CGCTATCGTGGCAGCCGGAGTGGCTCATGCCATCACGACCGCCTGCACGCAGGGAAACCTCAGCGACTGCAGCTGTGACAAAGACAAGCAGGGTTTCCATGGGCACGCCGACGGCTGGAAGTGGGGCGGATGCTCGGCGGACATCCACTATGGCCTGGGCTTCTCCAAAGTCTTTATGGATGCTAGAGAGATCAAACACAGTGCCAGGACGCTTATGAACCTGCATAACAATGAAGTTGGACGAAAGGTATGTATTTAATTATTCAAGAAAAGGCTTGGCTTTGTGTGTTTCTTGTAAATAAAAACCGACAGACATAAGGTTACCTTGAAGGAGCAGTTGACTCAAGATGATCGCTCAAGTACTGTGGAGCTAAGCCATTCAGGGCTTTATAAGTAATTAACAAGATTTTAAAATATTGTTCGTAAAATAGACAATGTTTGATAGGAAGCCAGGTTGACAGAACCGGGATAATATATGCTCATACTTCCTGGTTCTAGTAAGGACTCTAGCTGTTGCATTTTGAACCAGCTGTCGATTTATCAAGCGTGCAGAACAACCACCAAATAAAGCATTACAACAATCTAACCTCAAGGTCATAAACGCATGAATTAACATTTCTGCATTTAAGGTTAATAGCATAGGTCGCAATTTAGATATGTTCTTAAGATGGAAAAACACAGTTTTACAGATACTAGACAGATGGCTTTCAAATGAAAGATTGCTATCAAACAGCACACCTAGGTTCCTAACTGATGAAGAAGAACTGACAGAGCAGC
>JAUCMT010000054.1:315228-332672 GCA_032357475.1 Enteromius thamalakanensis | reverse complement strand
AACATCATTAGCGCCAACGTGAATAACAATCTTACTGAATCTACGTTTAGCATTAGCCAGCACTTTCAAATTTGCCAAGATGATCAGAACGGAAGAGCGGTTTTATATTCTATATGTCATATTCTAACAGATATGGATATGCTAGTTATGTTCTACCTGTTTTTTAGGATGTTGGTGCTGCTGAAGTCAGATTGCTGATTCTGGAAAACATCCTTCTGAGTCCTGCATATGACGTTTATCTGCTTGCTGGCACCTCCATCAAATACAAGGTCCAGAAGATTCGTCAGGGAAAGATTACAGGTTACCTTACAAGCAATAAATCATCATCTTTATCAGTTATTGTGATTTATATTGTTATATTTATTAACTAAAAAGACTAATCCAAAAAGATTTTCAAAATAACATTATTAAAATGGTCTAAACTGATTAAATTAAAGCTGCTCTATTGAACTAGTGCCGTTTTAGGAGTCCATCAGGAGCTGGATTAGACATCCTTGTTCTAGATCAGATAACATCAATTTCTGGAGGGCCACAGATCGACAGAGTTTAGCCAAATCCAATAGATGGCAAGCCTGCAACCATTATGGCTAATATAAAGGAGACCAGAAGCTGTTTTCTGCATGAATGTCAATGAAGAAGATCCTTCACTATGCTAAATAAATAGCTTTTTAGAAGAAACAACACATTTTTTAATGAATCAACAACCTGTCTGCTAATCTTCCACTTGTTTTACACTAAGCATTACTTTTGGATTGTAATATTTATTAACCCTGTTTTTTCATGCACCTTTCAAATTTGAGATTTGGTGCTTTTTGGCGATTTCATAGTATTTTTTCAGAGTAGTGGAAAGAAAACATCCAAAAGTTTCTTTCATAGTACTTTATCGATTCGTTTCAATAGATAAACTGACTTCTGACTTGTTTATAAAAGTGATGTCTAGTGTGTCGATTTTTGCACTAGAAAAGTATGAAAATTAGTGCATATTTAGTGAAGTAATTAACTGCAGTGTATCACTTTAATTTAAATATTGAGGAGGGGGAAGTGAATGGACCCAAACATCAGGTCTCATTTGCTAATAATTGCAAACGTGGCATGGGTGTTTTTATATCACTATTGCTGAAGAAAGACTGTCTTTAGAAAATGTCGTTTTCATTTCATCTGGCATACAAGGCAGCACTTGTAAGCTCAGAGCTGCTTTGTCTACAGCCGATAACATGGAAACCTCTCATTTCCCATGCTTAAAGCACCTCCTGCTGGCATTCTGCTGATTCTATTGGGAAGTTAAGTTAGGGCCACAAAAGCATGCATGCACTGTAACGTTGGTTTATTTTGTTGTCGTCGAAACAGTCTATATCTACCTTTGTGTATAATTAGCCCTTTAATTATACTGTATTGTCAATTTTTAATGCCTAGTAACTTTTCACCCATCCTGCAAATAACATATCTAATTATATATGATACATGATTATTGCGTACATGGAGTATAAGATGTTCTTGAATTTTTTTTGTACATTTAGAATAAATTTTAGTATGAAAGTTTCTGATGAATCATGATTTATTCATGAAAACGTCTTTTCACATACACTTTTCAAGCCAAATTTTGTGTGCAAGCACTAAGCATAGTGACTGAAACCCATTGTCTTTGGGTCTGCTTTATTGCAGTGAACATGCTTCATCTTTTTCTAATTGCGTGTCTCCTGGTCTTTTCCAGAGCTGTCCATGCCCTGTGATCAGTATGAGCTTCACATTCAGAACAGTGTGGTGGCCCCTGATGGAAACCCAGACGCCCCTGTGGCAGCCCTGGACCGAAGCAGCTCCACGGTGCTTGCACTTCAGCACGGACACACCCACATCGTGCTGGACCACAAGAGTATCCTTCACACCAGCCACAAACAGCCTGACCCTTTCCTGCTTCAGTAATGGTTTCACCCCATAAAGGGCTGTGTATTAGCATCAGTTGCTTTGAGTTTTCCTTCATTCTGAATGTCAAGGTCTCGGGATGCAGGGCGTTTTGCGACTTCCCAACAGCACCTTCTATGTCGTGGAGCCTGGATACTTGGGTTTGTCTCTTAATTAGCTATGCATGATTGTAATTTTATTACTGACAACTTGTAATCTTAGTAAGAGTAAATCAATCAAAAACACTTGTGTAGTTGAATGAAATAGCATAATAAAAGTCTATTTGTTGTCTTGTCTATTAGCATTCAAGATTCATCCTGAGGATCGCTGGGTTCTTGAGACAGGGATGAAATATGAGATCTTCATTGAAGTGTTTGATAAGTCAGGACACAAGATTTACCTGTCTGATGTAAGTCAAGTATGGATGCATGTTTAAAATGTCTTTTGGTTTGGATTATTTTTAATGTTGTAGAATTAAATGAATCCTCTTCTCAGTTGGAGAGGCAAGTCATTCACAAGTTAAAGGGTCAGTTCAACAAAAATGAAATATTAAATGTTAAATGATTTTCTCTCATGATTTTGTCCATTGGCCGTATAAAGAATACAGGAGCTCAAAGGCTACTACACTGCACTTCGTATAGCACATTGATAGAACATATGGGTAAAATATTTCAATAAAAACGTTAAATTCAAATATGTGAAATGTCAAACCTTTAAAACTTAAGCAGGAAAGAAAAGCAACTCATGGCCACAGTTTAAGATGACCACAGACTTGGCAACCCTGCTTTTGTCTAAGGCATAAGACATCTGCCTCTAATCACTCACAGACATCAAGTTTGTCAGCGTGGTTTGGAAATGCACTCTAAACCATGAGTAATTTATTACATGTATTTATTAAAAAAGACAGTGGTTTGGTTTCCTCAATGACTACAACTCCAGTTTCTGCAGAAGTTTTCCTGTAAGTAAAGCTGTTCTTTTGAACACATGGCTTTGGAAGATTCCATAACAAATTGTTTCCCCTTATGTTTAATGAACATTAAATTCCCATCTTGTGGTAGTTTATTTATTTATTTATTTATTTATTTATTTATTTATTAATTAAGCATTCCATGTTTTCACAGAATATCCGTATAGAAGCCATGTTCCCCACAGAGTACTTTGAGGTTCTGGACTCGTCTGTTAATGGATCTTACCACCATGTGAAAGCTTTGAAGCGTGGGCAAACCATCATTGATGGCACGCTGAAAGCGGTTGTTGATCAAGTTAGTTTTTGTCTTCTTTTTAAGCATTCAGGGTCTTCCCAGTGGGCTTATGCAGTTCTGTGTAACATTGTTTGTCATCTTCAGGCAGGAAATGTCCACGCTCTCTCTGTTCCTGTGCATAATGAGCAGGACGTGGAGATCTACGACCCCATCGTTCTCACTCCCGCCATCCTCACGTTCCCATGGCAGCCTAAAGAGGGAGCATACCAGTACACCATCAAGGTGTCTGACAGTGTTTGCTCTTTCATCAGATATCAGTTTCTAATTACATGAATAGGATCCTATACAATCAGTGTTTTTTTCCCAATGTCATTTTATTTTTTTCAAAATTTCATTTTTTTGGTTTACATTGTTTCATATTCCTTTTTTTTTCTTTTTAAATTGCTCCGTTTAGATTTTTTTGAATAGTTTTTTTTCCCGCTGATTTAACCCTTAAAGAACTAGAACAAATGCACTTCTTGATTTACCATTTCCATTTTATTCATCAAAAAGCTAATTTAGTAAAGTCATGAAACATACAATATTTAACTTTAATTTATTAAAAGTTTAGGAAAAACTAAATTTTTAAGACCCTATGAAATGTTTTAATATATTGCTAAGTAAATTCTGGTCCCGTGCTTATGTGAGGTAAAGGATACATCTGCTCCATTCATTCACACAGAGGTTTAAGTATAATGACCTTTTTTGATTCATCCGAAATTGGGCAAATTCCATGCCTTTCCCTGTTATACAGTAAATTCAGTTTTTATGACTGGATTCTGCAATTTTTGTAAACGTTTTCCACATGAGAAACTTATAGGGTCCTACATGAGAGGAAATAAAGTTTGAATCTAGTTATCTGCGTGTGGTTGAATCTATATGTAATATGAAGTTGCGTCTGTTTTTAGGCGACTGGAGGAAGTGGCAACTTCAGCTGGTCGTCCACTAACTTGGCAGTTGCCACAGTTACAGTGAGAGGCATGATGACCACGGTCCGAGACGTAGGAGTCAGTGTGATTTATGCCCATGACATGAGAAATCCGCTGCACTACGGTGAAATGAAGGTAAAGCCAGCAGTCACTTATGCTTGTACAAATGTGACCCTGGAGCACAAAAGCAGTCATTAGCGTTGTTTTAAATGTTTAAAATGAGTATGTGTATCGAGCATGTGTAGTGTACTGAGCTATATAATACTGAGCTGCTGCTGCAGGTGTATGTGATCGAGCCGGTGGGGATGGAGTTTAGCCCGTGTGTGGTGGAGGCCCGGTTGGGTTTAAGTTTGGACCTGCCACTGCGAATTTTCGGTCAGCTGGCCGGAGAGAGAGTGACCCTCAGTGACTGCTCTCACTTCGACATGCTAGTGGACATGGAGAGCCATGGTATCTTTCAGCTGATGGAGGGTGAGTTCATCTTAGAACATTAGCTTTTCTTAATTGTTGAAAAAAGGTTGAACAGAGGTTTTGATTTGCTTCCACAGAGCAAAATTACAGTTAGGTGGGCTTTCGAAATAGTGCTGACCGAAGGAAGGAGGGACAAGAGGGACAGAAGTCTCAGATTTAATTGAAGATGTGTTCATTTGTGTTATTAAATAGTTTAAAATATCACCTGCATTTACTACCCAAATTTAAAAAAAAAAAGAAAATATATTACAACTGGTAATTACAACAAAAAGTACAATTTAAGTATAAGTCATTATAGAAAAACAGAATGATCAAGTTCTTCATTCATGCTTGCAATTAAAATTTTTATTAAAGAAGGCATAGTTAGATTTTTTTTTAAGGCTTTCTTTAATGGTACAGCCCATAAAGTTGTCCCACAATGAGGGATGTCAATGATTGATCAACGATTTAGAGATGCACTCAAAGTTATCGATGGTCGATTAAGAAGTTTCATTTTGGGGTGCGTGCAGCTCCTGCGCAAAACACAAGCAAACGGCTGTGAGTGGCCATGAAGGGGCTGAGTCCTCAACAGAACGATATGTAATTAATTTTGAAGTGTGTGTATAGTTGTAACATTTTGAGCATTTGTGTTTTCAGGTCGACTTCCCCCAGGTCAGGGCCACTGCAGTGGGGTTCGAGTTAAGGCTTTGACATCCACTTTCACCAACCTGTTGGTTAGCTACACCCACGGTAATGTTCACCTCAGCGCAAAGATCACCATTGCTGCCTACCCCCCTCTCAGGGTGAGTATATAAGTACACTGGGCTTTAAAGCTGTAGCAGGGTCAGTGACGTTATCATGAGCAGTGATTACCATGCTTGTTTTCTCTGACAGCCGATTGACCCAGTGTCTGTGGCTGTGGTGACGCTAGGCTCCTCCAAAGACATGACGTTTGAAGGAGGACCCCGGCCCTGGGTGCTGGAGCCCTCCAGGTTCTTCAGAAATCTGACGGCTGAGGACCATAGCAGCGTCACTCTGTCTCTGTACGGACCCGCCTCAAGAACATACTCTAGACATCTGGTCAGAGCCACGTGCAGAGCTCTAGGAGAACAGGTAAGGAGCCGATGATGTCATATCCTGTGGAATGTCCTCTAGTCATCATTTAATCACCAGTCAGCACAAATCAAAAGAATCTCAACACATGCACATGGCTTATTTTACCTCACCTATTGCACTGATTTTAATGTAGGCTATCTTCTGTATATCTTCTCTCTGTCTACATTATGAAAACTGGTAAAACAAACTAAAAATTCCTAGTGGTACACTAAATCCAATAACTCCAAATTACAATAATGTTTCTCTAATAAAACAATAGAACAAAAAAAAATTTTTTTGATCAAAATAAAAAGATAATTTAGTAGGGTTTTTATTTTATCAAACTGCATTTTAATCTCCTCTTTCATCTGCATTTTGTTAATATTAATAGTCACAATTATCTTTTATTGACCTTGTCGTCTAGTAATCATCTAGTTTTAGTTCTAGTTTTTCATGTGGTTAAAAAAAAAAACTTTTTCATTAACAAAATGAATTAGCTCTGCTATCCTTTAGGAACATATACTGATATGGTTGAAATGCTCAAATAATTCTGACTCTGCAGGTCTTAGCAGTGACGGTTGGAAACCAGCCCACCGTAACGAACCCCTTCCCTGCTGTGGAGCCGGCAGTGGTGAAGTTTGTGTGTGCACCTCCCTCACGTCTCACACTGACGCCCATCTACCTGAACCCTCAGCTGGATGTGTCCTGTCCTCTGCTGCAGCAGAACAAACAAGTGGTGAGCACTCAAAATCTTAGACATAGTCTTACTACAGTATGGCGGGATATTCAGGAGCGTTTGTGCTTATGTAGGTGCCGGTTTCCAATTACCACAACCCAGAACTGGATGTGGCGGCATTTGACCAGCAGGGCAGAAAGTTTGATAACTTCAGCTCTTTAAGTATGATCTGGGAGTCCTCCAAAGTTTCCCTGGCGAGCATCGAACCGACCATGGCCATGCAGCTACATGTACACGAGGACGACAGCAAACAGAAAAAACTCCACGGTACCTCACATTTTTTACATGATTACTAAAGACTATTGAGAATTATGAAATGAAAACGTCATATTACTTTAGCAATTTAACAGTATATTGTGTAATAGCATACATCACAAATAGAGATGTCACAGAGAGGAAATTTTAGACAGGGGCCTCATTTGTAAAGCGTGCATATGAATTGCATGTCGTAGATGTCATAAGATATGGTTATACAATTGAAAAATTCTCTCTCTTCATGTGAAATCTGACTCCTGCTGCACTTATATACACATGACCATTGTGTCTGAAGTACTTTAAAAGTGGAAATGAATTTGAACTGTGTGTTTATTGTAGTTCACAGATTTCGACACATGTACCATCACACCACTCATCCCTGATCCTCTTATGTGTGTGTGTGTGTGTGTGTGTGTGTGTGTGGTGTTTCTCTCAGGTCATCAGACAGTTCTTGTCCATCGTGAATCAGGTGTGGCAGCCATCACTGTGACTGCAGTCGGCTATCAAACAACCCATCTAGAGGCAGCAGCCGTTCTGAGTGGAGTGAGTGTCCCATGAAAAGCTCAATCCTGTTTTTTTTCCACAATAATGTAGTGCAGGCTCAGATTCAGGTTTCTTTTTAATTAAATACATTTTCAAACCCCAACCAAGTGTGCAGTTAAATGGAATTGGTGCAAACCGGATGTGAACATGGCCTGAGGCTCAGGGAGGGGCTGACCCGCCATTTTTGGAGAACACAAGTAGTTTCGTTTCCTCAGCCAGACGATGCTCTCCAACCACATCATCACTACAGTTACTGTTGCCAACAACAAAACCAACCAACACAGGAAACTTCAATGGTGATACCTCAAATGCTGGCTCTGTTCAAACCCCTTGCCAGCTACTTTCTAACTGAGCCTCACGTTAATTTGAAAGACTCTTCGTCAGTTGCGCATCAACTCCTTTTTATAGTCACCCATTAGTTCCATGTATAGAATCTTATTCCTGTCCTTATCATATTAGCATGTTGCTAAGTTTACAATCATGAAATAAATATCCTCTTAATTACTAAGAGGATCAGTATTATCAATATTTTGGTATAACAATTTCAAAGCTGTTTTGATACTGTAGTGGCCACATGTTGATATGAAATGATAGCTCATCTGGACAAAAAATGTAGTTTTTACAATATATTTAAGCTTCTAATTCTAACATAAAAAGGTCTTTAAAATTGTGCTTTGGGCCATTATGCTTTAGCACAGTACCTGTCAAATGAACTGAAACCAAAAGCACTTTATCCCTTCATCAAATTCAGCTGATGATCCATTGTTTTGTGCTCCTCAGAAAAGCTTTGTTCACTCTGAATGAACGCAGTCAACTCGTTTATTGCATTGTTGTGAGTTTAGTGTGCGTTTAGGAGCTAAATTTGTAGCGGAGATTAATAAATGTGTGTTAGTGTGTTATGTGTAAGCCAGAGTAAAGAAATGTGACAGAGTGTGCCCACCTCCTGAAAAGTATTAGGTAAATTGTTCCAGAGTTTGGGTGCTAAATAAGAAAAAGATCTGCCACCCGCAGTAGATTTTTATATTCTAGGTATTACCAAATGGCCAGAGTTTTGAGAACGCAGCAGACCCTGAGGACTATAATCTAAAAAGAGCTTGCACAAGTACTGAGGAGCTAAGCCATTCAGGGCTTTATAAGACTTTGCAAGATTTTAAAATCTATACGATGTTTGATAGGGAGCCAGTGCAGTGTCCACAGAACCGGGCTAATATGCTCATACTTCCTGTTTCTAGTAAAGGACTCTAGCTGCTGGATTTTGTACTAGCTGTAGTCTATTTATCAAGCGTGCAGAACAACCACCCAATTAAGCAATACAATAATCTAACCTCCAGGTCATGAACTTATGACTTAACATTTCTACATTTGAGGTTAATAGTATAGGTTGCAATTTAGATATGTCCTTGAGATGGAAAAACGCAGTTTTACAGAAACTAGAAACTTGGCCTTCAAATGAAAGATTGCTATCAAACAGCACACCTAGGATCCTAACTGATGAAGAAGAGCTGACAGAGCAGCGATAAACTGTTAGACCGTGTTCTAGATTATTACGTGAGGGTTTTTTTTAGGTCCGATATTTAACACCTCTGTTTTGTCAGAATTTAACAGTACGAAGTTACTTGACATCGATTTTTTTATATCAGCTATGCATTTCGCTCAGTGCTTGCTTCAACCTGCTGACCCGTTTAGCATCCTCTAACCAAGCTTTTTTGGGGGGCTCACATTCGGCTGCTGTCATTGCCAAGCTCTTGCCCTAGCTAGGGTTCAGTGTCCGCCGTCCTCCCGGCTCACCCCACCGGACAGCACGCCAAGTATGCTAAACTTTATCCTTTTTGATTATGAGGAACCGCTAACTCTTGAAACAGTTTAGATGGAATAGGGTCTAACATAAATTTATATATATATATATTTAACTAATATAATTAACCAACTATTGCTTTATTTTGGCTGAGTTTTCAATGTTGTTACGGAAAAGGATGAAGCTGATTGCTTGGTTCTTGTCATATGACCCGCGGAGTGCTTGCGGCAATCTGAAATGCGCCTGGAAATATGAGCGCGTCTCTTCCATTGTGAGTGTGCAAAATGCGCATCTAGATTTGAAATAATGGACTTGAGCGTGCAAAAAAGCCTCATGTGAACAGATTAAGTCCCCTTTAAAGTTTTTCAAAGGGCGTTATATAGAATTTAACTATTTTTTTTTTTTTTATATTACAGGAAATATCATGCTGTGGACTTTATATTGTAATTTAATCATATTTTGATATTGTTACGTCACTACTAAATCATTATTGAGCTTTTGTGTGAAGTTGAGCTTTGATGTGTGTTGTTTTCACATGTATTAGTTTGATCCAATGAGCCCCGTCTCTGCCAACCTTGACCTGCTGTTAGTGGAGGACGTAAAGGTGACCCCTGACACCATCACCATATACAATCATCCTGATGTGACGGTAAGCGCACACACGTAGCTCTGAGTGGTCTGTGAGAGCTTGTCTGTGTGTGTGACTTCTTTTGCTGTTTTTTTCTCTGCAGGCCGATCTGGTTCTGCAGCAGGGCTCTGGGTATTTCTACGTCAATGCGAGCGTCAGGGGAATAGCAGACGTCATGTTCCAGGAGTCCCAGGGTATCGCTCAGGTAACAAAGAAAATCTGAAATGGCTAATTGTGTCCAATGATGTGGACAAATTTGAAGCTTACGACAGTTGAGTAGTAATCTGTGTGTGCATTTTCCTTCTATAACAAGCAGGTTGAGTCAAACCACTTATATATCGTATCGCGTATCGCATTTTTGACCTTAATAATTGCAATGTGACATTTTTCCCAAATCGTGCAGCCCTAGTTTTATTGTAACATAGTCCTTTACAAGCCAGCTATTGGAACTGTTTAACTTAAATTTCAGCTTGTCGTTTTGTGAAAGACACAATAAAAGGTCAAAGTTGTCAGTGAAACTTTTGAGGTGATACTTTTTCATATTTTTGACAGACAATTGCAGACAATTTCTTTCTGGTATGCTTCCCTATTGAAATAAAATACTTTGTATAAATACAGTATATTATGAAAGCTATTTCTTTCTTTATTCCTTTGTTCTTAAATATATTCTTGATTCCTTTATGACAGACAGTTGAACTTTACTCCAACATGTGTAAAAAAAACTTTTTTTTCCCTTTAGAATAAGCATTATGCCACAAAATCTGTCAATAAAGCTTCATTTGTTGAACCTGGAGCATTATTTCATTGCAATATTCCAAAAATCCACACACACCCATATTTTCTAATATTTGCAGTCATTGTTAAGGCTGGTGATTACTGTCTGTAATATATAAAATTTTAAAGAAAAAAAATATTGGACTTAGTGCTACTAGCAATGATTTGAGTGGACTTCTGTTGAGCCTTACAGCTGACTACACTGTATTGTGTGTTAATAACGTGTGAATGTAATCTCATTTGGTTGTGACTCAGGTGGTCCCAGCTCAGGCGGGGGTCCTGCAGGTGATGGTTCATGACCTTTGCCTGACCTTCCCTTCTCCTGCTACGGCTACGGTTCACATCTCTGATATTCTGGAGGTTTATGTGCGAGTGGTTGACAAGGTTGGTGACATACAATCCAAAAACAAAAAAACATTCATAAGTTAAAATAATGATTTAAAGACTTTCACAAAAATGAAATTAATTTCAGGTGGAGATCAGCAAGTCAGTGAAAGCATATGTTCGGGTTTTGGATGGCAACAAGAAGCCTTTCCTGTCCAGATATTTCTCTGTCATGGACCTGAAGCTGAGGGCAGCGTCCTCCATTATATCCCTGCAGTGAGTAACCCTCTCTAGATCTGAGCTCCAAGTTCTGCTGTCTGAGAGAATTAATACATCTCTTCTGTTTGTCAGACCTCTGCCAGATTCATCAGAGGAAGATACTGCCACATTTCTGGTCAACGGTTTGGTGATTGGACAAACTAGCGTGTCTGCTGTCGTCATAGACAAAAATGGCAGAAAAATCACCTCTGCACCACAGCAAATTGAAGTAAGCCTCTGAAGTGCCTTCATTTACAGATTTATGAATGTTTTGTGCCAAGCTTAATGTGTGTAGATTAGGTATAGATAGGTCTGGTATGTGTTTGCAATGTAATTTAGTGAACTGATTCTTTACGCTAGGAGCATTAGATCCTGCCCCTTTCACCAGATCCTGTGAGAAGATTTGGTTTTGGTCTGCTCTTCAAAACTTAGTAGCCAGTCAATCCAGTTTTGGGACTTTAACTGGTTCTGGGTGTCAGACAATGCTCTGCTGAGTGCTGGCATGGGTTTTTAAAAACAAATGGGATATTTTCTGACAGGGTATATAGTGGCATACAAATATCAATAGCCACTATATGGCTGTAGTATGCAATGGCTGCATAAAGGCTGAAATCAATAAACCACAGTAATGAACGTAACCTTTAGATTTGATCACAAGTTAAAAGTGACACACATTTGCTTTGGGTGAGACTATATAAAGTCTCTTTGTAAATGCCAAAATATGCTTGCAGATAAATTTGACCATGTTATAAATAAAAGACAAAGTAGGAGAGAGAGTAATTATATATTTTTAAATAACTCAAAATAAAATTGAATCAGACAGTACCAAACAGGTAAGAATAAGCAATAAACCTAACAAGCAGCATGTTCCAGACATTTGTATATGTGTGGGTTTGTGTTGTTGTTTTTTTACGCGTGTGTGTGTGTGTGTGCATGTTTGTTTAATGTGTATTATGATATGGGTATGACATGGGTATTACAATATGAATGTGATTTATGATGACATTTTCAGTGTCCCCGTAATTCAAAAGGCTTACAAAACATAATAAATTGTGTTTTTTTGAAAATCTAAAAATCTACATGTTTCCTGTAAGGGGGTAGGTTTAGGTGTAGGGTCAATACCACATACAGTCTGTACAGTATAAAAAATTAAAAAACCAACGTGTGTGAGAGTTTGCCACACTGAGAATGTTATTTAGACAGAGGGTTAAAGCTACATATGTTGCTACTGACAATTTGTATGGTGTCTTCATGATGATAATTTCTTTTGGGGGGGATCTATAGGTATTTCCTCCCTTCAGGCTGTTGCCCAGGAAAGTCACTCTTATAGTCGGAGCAATGATGCAGGTAACTAATCCTCTTTTACTTATTTTCCTCTTGTCTAGTGCACTCAGATATGCATACTAACTATTTCTGAAGTGTGTGATCAGTGATGATCTTCAGAGATGGACTGACTGGAAGCACTGCACCTGTTTATTTGTAGATCACATCAGAGGGAGGCCCTCAGCCCCAGTCCAACATCCTCTTCTCTCTGTCCCACGAGAGCATCGCCTCTGTCAGTGCTCTGGGGCATGTCAAGGGCCTGTCGGTGGGCAACATGAGTGTGACCGGGGTGGTCCAGGCAGTGGACACAGAAACGGGCAAACTGGTGGTGGTGTCGAAGGTGATGATTAGCAGAGTGAAAGAGCATTGATGTGTTTGATGAGTGAGTTAAACAGCGTCTCTTACAGGATCAGGTGGATGTGGAGGTGGTCCAGCTGAAGGCCATCAGGATCCGAGCTCCCATCACAAGAATGAAAACGGGGACGCTGGTAAATGAGTTTGAGTTCAGTTTTATTCTTTAAGAAATAGAGGGGTGTGTTTGTTTGTATAGGTGTATGTATATGTATATGTGTGTGTGTATATATATAATCTGACTGCAGACACTCAATTCAGATCGGCAGTTCGTCTTTACTTATTAAACTGCATTTGACAGTAAAACGGCTCTCATGTACATCTTTTAAAATAAAATAAAAAATCACACATAACAAAACATTCAGAATTATTTATGCTAGCAGTCTTTCAAAAATAATGACATAAACATCACATAAGGTCTCTCTAAATTAGTATGTTATAATAATGTTAATAATTTTGGTTATATTATTTTGGTCATCTAAATGTTTTAAATTTTTTTTCTAAATAAGTTGTACGCTCTAAAAATGCCTTTTACAGTACAGCATTTACAAATAGATAATAATAAACTGTGCTTATTAAGAAATAAAGCAGCGATGATAGGAAACAAGGTAAATTAATATATTAAGCAGAGCACACCTAAAAATGATTTTGTAGTGATTAAATACATTCACTTTATATAATGTACACTGCAAGAGGTTTTAATCCCAAACACTCATTTATGTGAATGTGTTGTATTAAAACAAACAGTCGCCAAAGTTGATTGTTTAGCTGCATTTAGCAACGTTTTTGGGTTAACAACTTAGTCCTCTTGACCATTCGTTTTCAGGAGAAGTATTTGTTCATTTATTTGTTTTAAAAATCATTTGCTTTGTTTGTGTAATATTTGCTCAAACATTGGTGTTAGGCTACAGATTATTATTTTACGTTTAAAAACAAATTTTGTTCTGTTCTCATTTTTTTTATTATTATTATTTATTATATAAAAACACAGAAAGTACAAAAAGTATAGTTAAAGTACTGGAAAACCTTAATGACACCCATCCATAAAATGCCCTTAATAAAGGTAAAAATGTAAAATCGGTTTAAACTTGTTGGGAAAAAAAATCATTTGTGAATGTTGTGAACTCAACACAAATTATGAAGAACATCAAAAACTTTAGGAGACGGCACACTCAGCAAAATATTTCTAATTATTGTTATCTATAAAATTCCAGAAAATATTAAGAGATAAATTTTGGTCAGTCTCGCACACCCCTACTGTAGAGCGTTGTATGTAAAGGTTGTGATGAAGGTTTGGTGTCTGGTGGTAGATGCCGGTGTATGTGATGGGCCTGACCAGCAGCCAGACGCCCTTCTCCTTTGGAAATGCTCTTCCTGGACTGACTTTCCACTGGTCTGTGACAAAGAGAGACATTCTGGACGTTAACACGCGCCACGCAGAGGTCAGGATAACACTCGCTTCATTTCAGTGTGTTGTTGTGGTGATTTGAACTTCATCACAGTTTGGGCTGGTATATCAGAAATGTTCAAGTCTTGGTTTAACAACCTGTTGACCACTGACTAATTTTTACGGAATGAACATTAAAACATTTACTTACAATTGCCAAATAGAGATACAACAGTTTGTTAACCAGTAATTGTATTGGCCGATAAAAGCAATTCTCTGTGCTATCAGCCATCGATAAAACCGTTTACCGATGTCCTTATCTGTGTGTGATCTATCCTGCAGGCGTCTGTCCAGCTCAGCGCCGAGCACAACTTTGCCATGAGTGTGTTTGGCAGGAGTAAGGGGCGCACAGGACTAAGGGTGGTGGTGAAGAGCAGGGATCTTCTGGCTGGACATCTGCAGGACGGTGCCCTCGAGCTTCATGATGAGATACAGATACAGGTAGACTGAATTCACAGAGCAGCACTGTGTTTCTGCCTTTACATTAAATGTTTCTTCTTGTAAGTATATACAGTCAAACCAAATATTATACAGACTCCTAGTTATTTATTTGTAATTATCGAGTGCAGGACACTATTCATTTATGTAAGTGAGGACCGCAAAATAAAGTAAACTGCAATATAAAAAATATGCAATATACAAAAATTCTTTAGACAGTGGGCCACCAGTTAAAGTAATACATTTGAGACCCACAGTTATTTACATTACTACACACTGTTCACAGTCCAAAACTCTTACGAGTGCCTGGAACACGGCTCAGGTTCAGTATTAGCAGTCTTGGGTCTCGGGTAATTAAAAAAAAATTCCAAAATATACCCAAATTCTTTTAAACTTCCGTAGCCCACTGGTGCGTTCAAGTTCACTTTTGAGAAACGCATGTAAAAAAGAAACTTACTTTTGTAACCTCAGGAATCCATCTTATATGATTTAATTTTTCTAAAAATATCACATTTATATTTCAAATCCTTTGTTTACAATTGAAACTCATGGCATGTATCCATCATGCAGGAAAAAATATAAAGTAATAGGCTAATAAATAATACATTTGAATGAACTGAATGAAAGTAATGGAGCAGGACCTTCGGTTTCTAAAATAAATGCGGTCGGGTTGGACTCGGGTCTAATTTAATTGGTTCTATCTCAGGTCAGGTTAATCTAATATATATATATATATATATATAAAATTATGCACGTTGTGTTCAGGTAAGAAATTATTGAAGTCGATTTGACTCTGGTAGGGATTTTAGGATACACACTTTGAAATAACATGTTTTGCTGAAGTGTTTTTTTCTTTATTTGCTAATGTGACCTTTTTCCACCACAGGCAAGCATTGCATGCTAATTGGTTGGTTAAATTGGTATTATCTAACTGCTGACAGCTATTCAACTAATTCATTACATACCTTTCAATTAAAGTTATCTGACATTATCAAGATTTTGTTCTGAGAGTTTAACTCGTCATATTTGATCAGTTTTTTTTTTAGAAAATGGTAAAGTAAAGTGAGAAATGTTAAAGGTGTGTGAATAAATTTGGACTTGACTGTAGGTCATCATTGCTCTTGCAACACTGTTTTGAAGAATATTTTCTGAACCCAGAGCCATGTCCTGAATTTCAGGTTTATGAGAAACTGCAGCTGTTGAACCCAGAAGTTCAAGCTGAGGAGATACTGATGTCTCCGAACTCCCTGCTCAAACTCCAGACCAACAGGTACCTCAGCAGAAACCCTCGGTTCAGATCAACACTGTTACGGTTAGACAGAACCACAGCTGATATCAGAGCTGTTTTAGCATGAATGTGAGCTGTGCTGCCCTTCAAATACACGACTACATATTACATGTTTAACTGTCTCTAGCTCAAATCCAGAAGGCATACGTTTTGACTAAACTGACAAATATGTATGTGTAGCCTGTGGAATTAATTTCAAAGCAATATCACGCCTGCCTCGTGCTGTTGTATGATATCTGATATATTGCTTTTAAGTTAAAGGATAATCAAGAAGGGTAATGCTGGTGGAATGGCTACTCAAAAAAGCAGAATAATAAGAAATATGCCCTGGACATGTTGTCCTGTTTGGGAAGCACTAAAATAGACAAATTATTTGACTTGAAATAAATTTATTAGCTTACTAGTAAAGACTGTGGGAAACACAGAGAAGCACATCCATGTAGGTTTCCTGAATAACGCTCATTTTTAGGAAATGGTTGACTGCTGTAAATTAATGTAGCGTTAAGATTGAGTAAATAAATTAGAATGAAGTACTCAAGGGGTCCAGCAAATAATACAGAGTAACTTGCCAAAACTGGACCTTAAGACGAGCTCCAGACCATCAAAGCTTTGCGTGTTGTTGAGCAGAGCTCATTATAAGAGTGTGTTCTGTACTGCAGAGATGGCCTGGGTTCCCTGTTCTACCGTGTAGTGGACTGTCCCGACAGATCGGCTCTTGTTCAGGTGGATGATAAAGGTCACCTGATGTCTGGGTCTCTGACAGGAACAGCATCGCTACAGATCAGCTCACAGGAAACCTTTGGTGTCAATCAAACCATCATCGTCGCTGTGAAGGTGTATAATTAGTAGATTTGTAGTAATGCATAAATTCATGTTATTATAATATCATAGTTTAATCTCATTAGCTCATATATGCAGAATTGCACTGAAAATAGTAATGCATTGCAATAATTATATACAAAAAAATATATCAATATGCATGTAAACGCATACAAAAAAAATAAAGTGTGTATATATATAATATATATATATAATATATGCATAATAAATCCACACAAACATAAATAAAAACAGACATTTTTCATATTCACCAATTTCTAATTTAATGACTGTACTGTATGTGTGAAGTACTGGTGTAACCCAGAGCTGGTGTTTGTTGTCAGGTGGTGACCGTCTCGTACCTGCGTCTGAGCACTAGTCCAGTCGTGTACACATCTTACAGAGAGACTGTGTCTGCCATCCCGCTGGGAGCCGTGCTGACCTTCACCATTCACTTCCACGACAGCACAGGAGAAACCTTACACAGCCACAACTCCCTGCTCAGCTTCTCCACCAACAGGTGAATAACATCATAATACAATAATATTACCATATTATCAAACATGCAGTAAACATTTCAGTCGAAATTCAACGGCAGCTTGGGCTGAATCTTTCATATATAGTCAGCTTCATTTTTATTTTTTTTTAAAGGGTCACAACACACTAAAACACTTTTTTTTGAGTTGTTTACAGATATATAAATGTTGTACATTGCTTAAAACAGTAATATATGTCACCAAAAATGTTACAAAGTGGAAATGGGTCATTTTTGCACTTTTTGCGACCATTTCGTGCATCCGGTTTTAAAAGTTACGTTTGAGCCCGTGACGTAGATGCTGTTTTTTTTTAGC
>JAUCMT010000054.1:273438-293258 GCA_032357475.1 Enteromius thamalakanensis | reverse complement strand
GGGTAGGTTTAGGTGTAGGGTAGGTGTAGGGCAATAGCACATACAGTTTGTCCAGTATAAAAACCATTACGTCTATGGAGAGTCCAACATGTGTGTTTGTGTGTGTGTCTTTCTATCTCTCCGTCTGTCTGTCTGCGTGTGTGTGTCTATCAGTCTGTCTCTCTGTCTGTCTATCAATCTGTCTATCTATCTGTCCGTCTGTCTGCGTGTGAGTCTGTCTATTTGTCCGTCTGTCTGTCTGTCTGTCTGTCTGTGTGTCTTTCTATTTGTCCGTCTGTCTGTCTGGTGTGTGTCTGTCTGTCTATTAGTCCGTCTCTCTGTCTGTCTATCTGTCTGTCTATCTATCTATCTGTCCGTCTGTCTGTCTGTGTGTGTGTGTCTGTCCATCTGTCCATTGGTCTGTCTGTATGTCCTCTGTCTATTTGTCTGTGTGTGTGTGTCCGTCTATCAGTCTGTCTCTCTGTCTGTCTATCTGTCTGTCTATCTCTCTGTCCATCTGTCCGTCTGTCTGTCTGTGTGTCTGTCTATCTATCTGTCCATCTTTTCCATCTGTCTGTCTATCTATCCGTCCGTCTGTCTGTCTGTGTGTTTGTCTTTCTATCTGTGTGTGTGTGTCTGTCTATTAGTACGTCTCTCTGTCTGTCTACCTATCTGTCCGTCTGTCTGTCTGTGTGTGTGTGTCTGTCCATCTGTCCATTTGTCTGTCTGTCTGTGTGTCTGTCTATCTATCTGTCCATCTTTCCGTCTGTCTGTCTGTCTATCGGTCTGTCCGTCTGTCTGTCTGTGTGTTTGTCTTTCTGTGTGTGTATGTCTGTCTGTCTATCAGTCCGTCTCTCTGTCTGTCTATCTATCTGTCCATCTTTCCGTCTGTCTGTGTGTGTGTGTGTGTGTGTCTGTCCATCTGTCTGTTTGTCTGTCTGTGTGTGTCCGTGTGTGTGTGTCTGTCCTCTGTCCGTTTCTCTGTCTGTGTGTGTGTGTGTGTGTGTGTGTGTGTTTGTCTGTCTATCTGTCGGTCTGTCTATCTGTCTATGTGTCCGTCTGTGTGTGTGTGTGTCTGTCTATCTGTCCGTCTGTCTATGTGTGTGTGTGTGTGTGTGTGTGTGTGTTTGTCCATCTGTCCATTTGTCTGTCTGTGTGTGCGTGTGTGTGTGTGTGTCCTCTGTCCGTTTGTCTGTCTATCTGTCCGTCTGTCTGTCTGTCTATCTGTCCACCTGTCCGTCTGTCTGTCTGTGTGCGCGTGTGTGTGTGTGTGTGTGTGTGTGTCTGTCTATCAGTTCATCTCTCTTTCTGTCTGTCTGTCTGTCTGTCCATCTATCTCATTTATCTGTTTATAAGGCCTGTAAATCTTTTTGTTTCTCTAATAAATCCATTTTGCACCAACCAGTCTTCAGAGACTATTTGACATTAGAAAACTGAGCATAAAAGGCATTTTAAGAAGCCTTTCAGAATGCAAAGGCAAGTAAAATGAATGCCGCATATTAGTATTTACATGCATATTTCAACTGGCTAATACAAGGCATCTTAGAAGACGCTTTGCATACTGTGTTCTGAATTGATGCCATACAGAAGGATTGTAGATAACAATTTTAATAACAGTTTTGTTAGCAATTTCAATTGGATTGGTTACAGCGGTGGGATGCTTTGAATTTCAATGCCCACTTAACATTCTGTAAAAAGCAGCAACAGTTCTGCACTTGAGCCACCCACAAACCAGCCCACCGCCTGCTGAATTACGACACCACTCTTACGCCTTCACAGAAGACCCTACAACTCTCCAGCACATAATCTAAAACAGAGCTACAAATAATTCAGCAGCAGTAAGAGGAGATGCTGGGGAAATGAGTGTGGAGCAATGCGGCATGGACTGTAAGTTCTCATGGCTGTTGAAAACCCCTCTCCATGTTTAAAGGAACAGTTCACCCAAAAATGTAAATTCTGTCATCATTTGTTCACACTTATGTCGTTCCAAATATTACTTTTTCTTCAGTGGAGTGCTAAATATTTTTATTTTTCCAGGCCACACTTTTCCATGCAATTACAGTGAATAAGGGCTAAGCCTTTTAAGCTTAAACAGGGTGCAAAAAAACAACAATTGCAGTCCAAATGACATGCACTATATTCAACATATGCAGCCATAGTTACTCACTAATAACCCTGCAGAGGGAAGTTAATCGCAGTAAGTAAAAAAAATTTAATTAAATTGCAGCTTCTGCAATCTGATAATCACACTAAGCCGTACAGCGATTTCGGTTGTATTTGGATTGATCAAACAATATGATATGAGGGTGAATAAATAATGAGAGGATTTTTTGTTATTAGAAGACCTATTACTTTAGGTGAAAAGGTAAGAAAGGTAAGAAAAAGAAATTACATCGTTCTTGTGGGTGACATGGTGTTTACACTGTACCCAATGAGGGATGAAGTTGTTAATCTACAATATAAAGCATGAGGTGTTCCAGACTGCCACTGACAATGGATCTGGTTTGGAGTCCGATTTGTCTTGGTAGGTGCTCTGTCACCTTATTTACAAGTGATATTCGTTTCTCTTCCAAATGACCCCTGTAGTTTGTTCAAAAGCACTGAACGCTGTTGGCACAGTGTTGCATGTCCTGTCCAAAACAAGCACGTTGAGATGGTTGGCTGACATGAACAATAAATACGGCAGTTGGCTAGATGACGTCACAATGTTGAGGAGTTTGTCACCTGAGACGAGTGAAGCAATCATCTTGACAAAGGTGACTGGAACTCCTCAGTATTTCCCGAACAAGCTTTGACTTTACTGACCATTTACTGTATGTTAAGGTCATTACAAGAGGCTACTTTTGTAAAACTAGAAATGCCTGTATCCCTCGCACCTGGCCTCCGAGCATCCCATATATAGCCTGAGTAAATGTTTTGGCTGGCAGAGAAAAGCTGTTGAAACCCTCCCCTGAATCAGATGCATTCCTCATGTGATAATACACAGCAATGTCAATTAAACTTGGGCAGTGTTTGCTATCCATCACATCTGCGCTTTGGAACATGACAGTCCGCAAAAAATTAAGCTGCCCCAGTGATTGGGTTAGCAGCCTCTCATATCAGTTATGTTGCGGTTTGTTGAAGCTTTCAGTCCGTCAAAACTCTGGGTCTGCGAGAGTCAGATG
This sequence comes from Enteromius thamalakanensis, assembly GCA_032357475.1. Classification (NCBI taxonomy): domain Eukaryota; kingdom Metazoa; phylum Chordata; class Actinopteri; order Cypriniformes; family Cyprinidae; genus Enteromius; species Enteromius thamalakanensis. Next base: position 290,115 of record JAUCMT010000054.1, on the reverse strand, counting down.
AGAATACAAGTTATCTTGGCTTGAAGGTAGGAAGTATGCAATAGCACGGAATGATTTGTGAGTGAATGGACTATGGGAACACGGGGAATAACATTGCGAAATTCGTCTGTAAACCAACAGCGGACAAAATCCATGTTTTTAAAACTTCAGAGCCGACTAATTATGTGTAATTTCAGATGGAAAAGACATAATGTTTCGTGTTTTATAAGAAATGTATTATATGCATTCAATGCACTTCTTTCAGCTGTAAGCTCATCCTTAAGAAATGTTCCTCACTTCATGCCCACAATCAGGCTCTGTTACAAAACACAGTGAGGGGCAAATGACTTATTTGGAACAATCTAGCGAAGTGCATGGGAGATTTGACAAACTGATTTTGCAACAGTAGAATTAGTAATAATTTTGATTGGCTAATTCTGAAATTCTTTATAAGTACAGAAATACTGAAGCTTTTTGCAATTCTGACTGATCTCAGAGTTCTGGTTTTACATCTTGTCATTTTGGAAAAAATGCAGATTTGTGAGACAAAAACCAATTACCTTTTAATTTTTTATACAGAAGGGAATAATTTTTTTTAACTATGCATTATTTTTCTGCCTTATAATTTCTTCACATCTGATCATTAAAGACATTCTGACCTCTAAGTGTGAACGTGAGGTCTCTCAGGTCTAGAACATATGCGTAATCTCTGGTGCCTTTACATTTATTTTTCTTTCACGGGTGAGTGAATAATTGGCTTGTTTCGCTATTATTATTAATATTCTCTGTTGTTCCAAATTCCAAGGCAGTCCTACTTGTCCTGTATACATTTTCCAGGAAACCTCTTTGTATAAATACTATCTTATTCTAATCTGCTTGAGCTCAAACTCATTAGATTTATCGAAATCATGCAAAAAACATCTAATATAAAAGAACCTGGGACATATTTCAAATCATGTTGTTGATTTGAAGGACATTTTTAACCAAACCCAAGACTTACCATGGTTGCGTCTCAATCAGCTCCCTTTTTCAGGAGTAAGAGCACTGATCAAAGAGTCTGACATTTTAAGGGTTGTCTCAATCGCAAAATCCTTCCGTTACATTGAAACGTTCGCTCCCTGAAAAATCCCACAATGCACCACAAAAACCATCGGTACTTACTTTGCTCCCTTACTGGAAATAACGTCACATTTCTAAAGCGTGTAACATAAACCACACAGGTGAGCGCGTTAAATATAACGACACGCGAAAGAAGATTTGAAAAGACGGACCTTTTTTTTATTTCAACATAAACACTAGACCGGTAATGTACACATAATTATCCTTTTTAATTAATACTCGGCTGAAATGTAAGAACATGTAGTGATGAAAATTGTATTGGTCCTGTGAGTTGTTTATTAATTTCAGTGATGACGTTTTACTATGTTGTCCGTTGATGCTGCGCATAATCACGTCACTGGAACTCGAGTGATCACTGTCTCAATGTGCATTGAGTCGGGGAACTTACCAGTGACCGAACTTGTGTACACGATCTACTGATTCACGAGCTCGGGAGCTAGGGAGCTGATTGAGACGCTATGTTTACATAGCTGATCCTCAGAATTTATATTAATATATTACTTAATTTTTTTTATATCAAAGATATCACTGACTTAATAATGGCTCTCAGTTGGTTTACCCAATTTGCTTGTCCAGTAATTATAAAATATCTTGTTCAAGTTTAGTATTTGTATGCGTATGGATTCTTGGTAGCACTAATCTCACTGTTAACTAGTTACTACGCTAATTGGGACAATATTTTGGGCAATATTGTTGATCCAGTGTGTATTTCTATCTGCAGTAGCTGTAAAGTAATTGACATTTTTGGTTGCTTACCTTTGCAGGCGCGTCTGTGTGAGATGGCCTTGGTCATGTCTCTGTAGTAGCCCTCTTTACAGTAGTGGCAGTGTCGTCCAGCTGTGTTGTGTCTGCAGTTGAGACAGACTCCTCCACTCCTGCGGCCTGATAGCTTATACAGCTCCATGTTGAAGCGGCAGCGGCGAGCATGTAAGTTACAGTGACAGGCTTTGGGAGAGATGCACATAGGGAAGACAAAATAAAAGAACTGTTTAGTACCAGCTGCTGAATTCTCAGAAACACATGATCATGTCTGTATTTAAAAGTCCATTTTTATACACTACATTTGATAGCTCTAAAGAAATAAAACACACACAAAAAAAAGGATACTGAAGAGTTGCTAACCTACATTGAGAGTCCAAACAGCTGACAAAAATATCCCAATATTCCATAAGTAATCATGTCAACTCCAGTCCATCAGTTATTGTGGATTAGTGAAAAGCTGTATGTTTGTAATAAATCCAAATATAGGATGTTTTTAACTTAAAACCATTGCTTCAATCTAAAATATGAGTCTCCTGTCTATAATATTGCTTTCTTCAGTGAAAAAGTCATCTTGTTTGAATAAAGAGAGAAATATGCACAGTGCGCACGTTGTTCACAAGCCAAGACAGTGCCTTAATGATGTATGTGTTTCTTACAAACTTTCAGTTTCTGGCTTTACAGGATGTTTAATTGATGGACTGAAGTGGTGTGGATTACTTGTGCATTATTGTTATCAGCTGTTTGGCCTCTCATTCTGACGGCATCCATTCTCTGCAGAGGATACATTGGTAAGCAAGGGATGTAGTGTTAAATTTCTCCAATTCTGTTCTGATGTAGAAAGGAATCAGCTATACACAGTATGGACTTAGGGTGAACATTTTCAGCCAATTTTCATTTTTGGGTGAACTAGTCCTTCAACTGTCAGGAAACTGTCCTAGCAATGGGCAAATGACTAAGAGATCATATTCTCTCACAGAGTATCATATATTTCAGTGGACAACCATACAATTGCTTTATTGCCGCAGTATTCTACAGGGCATGTCGCTCCTGGCAATGTAAAATCTAAATCTGATGCAATGTTAACTGATTTAGGTGGTGTTTTCTGTCCCTTGGTCATCATAGAAGACCCTTAACACAGTGAGAGAGAGGAGAGGCCAGATTCATCGAGACGTTTGACTAGTATCCTGAGACAGCTTTATTATTTTAACGACATTACTGGATCTATGCAATTTTTGCCCTGATTTCCCACTTGATTTTCAAGTCTGAACAAGTTGACGCTAGTTGAGGAAAGTCATAGCCAGTCTGGTAGTGTATTATGGTCACAGACTCCATTTTTTCAGCTTCAGACTTTTAGAACAATTAGAGCAATTTTAGAACACATTTGTTTTCATTTGCCATGTGTTTCCTAGCAACAAGGCAAGACAAGTTTGTTGTGATCGGAACAAATTTAAAGTCTTGTAGTGTATGGTCCTCGCTTGTGTAGTGTATGATGCTCAGTTCTCTTTTGTCACTATTTACAGAGTCTGTAAGTGTATGATGCCTCGTGTTTTAAAAATCTGTTCAGATTTTAAAAAACATGTGATGTATTTAAGCCTTTATCCATCATATTGTTCATTGTTCATTCTTATCTATAGATAGTTTTCAGTCATGTGGCCAGTTAGAAGACCTGGAGGACAAAACATCCATAAAACTACAGCTAAAGTTTCACAGCCGCAAATTTTCATATCTCCTCTCAAAACAATAAAACAAAAGTATGTGAATAAAATTTAAGTTTTGGCCATTTGCAATCTATATTAAGTTCTTAAGGCAATTACTAAACAGAGCGACAAAATGTTGTAGAAATGCTTAAAATGTCATAATATATTTAAAACATTAATATTGAAAATATCAAATTCAGTAATAACTGTATTTACGATTTGTAGTTTACATAGGAAAGCAGATGAGGCTGGAATATGAACGCAATCCACTTAATGGTTCAGTGTTTTTCTTAAAACGGTTTCTATGGGAAACTTCGCATATTGCATTTATATTCTGGCTTCAACTGCTTGCCTGTACAAAGTGAATGTTGTGCAAATAACATAATTTCCAGAGGATCCCTGGACGATTTAATCTTGCACGGCTGGCAGCTCATCATCTAATAATTCCCTCGTTAATTCACACCCAATCGAATTCATCCCTCCTCACTATAAATATCACTGCTTTTTGTACATCCCTCCTCTGCCCCTTCTCCGCCTTTTTTCCATCGATTCACGCCTTCCCCTGGGGGGCAGTCGGGGGTCGAGCCAAATGCCTAACCCCGCCCCTGCTAGGGTTTAAACCCTAGGGTTCGGAGTCTGCCGTTCTCCCGGCTCGCTACCCGGACAGCTCGCCAAATTCGCTGCTTACTTTTATTAATGAGGAAGCGCGAACTCTTGAAATATACATCATCAATAAGGTGTTTACTGAATTTCTGCGTTTTACTACATTACTACTTAATGCAAACAGTGTAGAAGTGACTGGCAGTCAGTGGAGCAAAACTTTAAGGGTGTGACATCACGTGAAAACTATCAATGGCAACTCAATCCCTGATATATACTGATATATATACTACAATACCCATAGCAACCTGTAATAACCATCAAAGAGAACAAACCACAAAAGAGAAACAGTATTCCTGTAGTTCTCCACAGATCCTGCATCCACGCTCACACCCGCTGAGGAGTCTAGATGTTAGTGACTAAATAGGGACATGGACTGTCACTCACACATACACAGGAAGAAAGTGTTAAGCAGCTGTTTTATTCCGCAGACACCTACAACACTTCAACCACTCGGCACAGTGATGATAACACACCAGACCTTGACTATATCTCCATCTTTTACAAACTATCTTCCATAATACCTCTGATAGAGAAGAAACAATGTGCCCAGTTTTGAGTTAGGCTCTGTGGGCTGGTTTCCCGGTTAGGAGTTAGATTAAGCCAGGACTAGACCTTTGCTAATTTAGGACTTTTAAGCATTTTTAGAAACATGTCTTACAAAAATGCATTATCTGTGAGCATTTTAAGATCAAACAATGGCAATGATGTATTTTAAGATATCTCAGTGCAAGCCTTTTCCAGTTTAGACCGCTCTGAACATTTATTTTAATTTAGGATTAGTCTTAAACCCTGTTCAGGAAAGTGCCGCAAAGAAGTTTTTGAAATGAAAAACTGAAATTAAAAGTTTGAGAATTATCATATGGTTTTGCAGATTTGGTGTGAACTTCTGCTGTTTGAACATCAGCTTTCAGAAGCTGCATGACAAGGAAATATTTGGTCTGTGAGCGGTTAAAAAAAACTGTATTTGACTGGCCATGGTGTTTAATTTCTCAGAACAGAAAGCGATCCTCTCTCTTCTTTGCTTGACCTCTGGCTGTGATGTTGATGTATTATTACAAGTGAAATGGGCGCTGCATTCAGGATCTCTCTCCTACTGTTTCTATGGAGACCAGAGAGCCAATCAGCTGCCCCGGCTGTGGACTGTACTAAAGGCTGCAGATGGAGGAGGCAGCGCATGCCCCACACATTAAGAAATCTCACTCACACACACACATATCGTCAGCAGTATCTGTGAACTGCGCAGTGTCCGTGTCTGCTTGCTGATGTAAGTGCGTGATGTGTGTGTGACGTGGCGGGCCAGGAGCACATTGCTGTAGTGTTGATCAGACTGAATGAGAGCCACAGCTATGGCACACAGACTCGGCATCATGTGAGTATCAGAATCATGCATGCATAACAGCGCTCGCGTGTTTCACATAGAGAGAGTGTGTGTGTGTGTGTGTGCTCCTTAGGGAGCTTGTGGTGATGGGCTAACGTCCGGACGGAGAGGCGAGCTCTGCTTTGGTCATCATGTGTTTGTTGCAGTAAATGGCAGTGATAGCTCTGTGCTTGTTCTGCTGAGCTGAGGTGTTGTCATGTTTTGTATAAACACCAGGAGCTGTGACCCTCTGTGTGTGCGTGTGTTTGGCTGGAGCTGATGTGCATTATGACGCAATTTCACAGTCACATGCTTGGAGCATAATGTGCTGCTATAAACAGATTTGTGATGCATTTCTCCTTCACGTGCAGTGTTCATTCTGGCCCATAAATAATGGCAGAAATATTTTTGATGCTTTGGATTTTTATTTTTTGCAGTTTGTTTATACTTGCTTTTTGGTCTGCAAATAAAGCATAGATTAGGCATCTGAAAGCGGAGTCAGAGACTCGGAGGTTGACTGAGGTTAAACTGAAGGGCACTTTAGCACTAGTTCATAGGATATTTGGGCACTTCATAGACGGTTTCTGCAATGAATTCAGAGTGATGCATTAAGGAAGGAACTCTAGTATCCTGCTTGTACTGCACAGTGTGTTCTGTATTTTAAACTAGCTTTTTATTTGTTTAGTTGTCTAATAAAATGCAAATCAGTACGACGTGTGCAACATTTCCATTAGTAGTGTCACAATGTTGTCTCATGACCTCATCACATTGCATTTATTTCAGCCAGTGGTATACAGTTATCATTATAATCAGATATATATTTATTTAGTTAATTTGTGTTGTGTGACCAATATTGTTGCAATAATGTTTTTGTATATCTTGTATTTAGGGCTGCCTAAATATTTTTTATTTATATATTAATATGTATTATTATTATTATTATTATTATTATTATTATTATTATTACTACTTAAGCAAAAAAAAAAGTACTTTAATTTTAGTTCTTTATTTAACCAGGTACAATGCACATTCATACTAAATAACAATATGTAAAATGTACCAAATTTAGCAAATGCTGGCTTAAGAACAGGAAGAAAATATAAACAAAGAATATTAGTAAACAAAATTAAGGACAGTGGACAATACAAAAAAGGGAGAAAATATGAACTAAGAATATTAAAATACAAAATCACAGACTACCATATCCTTCCAGAATGCTATGAATGATCACAATTGTGATAAGTAAATAATATTATTTTGTTTATTTTTAACAATAAGCAACAGCCTTTATTTATTATGTTTAAGCCAGGACCATTATTTGCCACTTAATATTGGGTGGCCACGATGAGCTGCATGTGAGAAGTGATTTTATTTTTACAAATATTTGAATACGTTAATGACATTTAAGCTCTATTTGTGAAATATTCCTGTTACACTGATGCAAGTGTATGGATATCTGTGAGCTAAGCAGTGATGTTGTGTGTGTGTGACAGCAGTCTGGTGCAGAGTTACATAAAGACTCATGGAGAAATGAACTGACATCTTCATCTGCCATTTATCCATTAATATCAGACACAAACCGCCGTCTACACAGCAAACTCTACTACAGCTTCTCAGGAGACGTTCTCTTAACAGTGGAAAGGAAAACATAAAATCATACTGTTCTCCTGACTTCATCAGATTCTGTCTGAGGATGAGTTTGTATTTGAATCATGTGATGCACACTGCTGGGCTGAAGTGTGTTTGTAGTGTGGAGTAGATGACGTCTCTGTTTCTCCTTGTGTCGTAGGTATGTAAATGCTTTGCACCAGTACTGCTGTCCCGCGCCGTTGCGCTCTAAGCAGCTAGCTGTACCTGCTCCTCTCTCTGAGTGCAGGTAAGAGGCGCTCGAGTCAGAATGCATCCTGTCAAACTCAACCCTGTTAGACGTTACGTAATGCTCTGTGCAAACTTCCAGTAGCTCTGCTGTTTGCTTAATCTCCTTATAGTTGTTAGATGCATTACATCAGCTTCTTTCTTATTTTGGTCTGTGTCTCATTTTAAGGATTTTATGTACTGTATAACATAAGTGGTCAATACTGTTGGCTAGCTTTATCACAAATGACATGATGGAACAGTAGCAATTTGAATAGTTTAGTGGTTGACAATTGCAGTAGGGTACAACGGGGCTGAAGGCACACTGTAAGAAAGAATGTGCCATTTACTGCGCATAATTGCAGAAAAAATTGTTGTATTGAACATTAATGGAGCAACAGATTCTTTGTGGAAATAAATCATTCAAGTAGTTTGTTAAAAAATGTAAAATGTATGAGGTGTCAAGAGGGGCTAAAATAATGTTAATGTTAATACTTGTTCAAGTATTATTGTTCATATAGTAGTACATTTACATTTACATTTATTCATTTAGCAGACGCTTTTATCCAAAGCGACGTACATGTGGGGAAAACAGAAAGCAATTAGTCCTAAAGAGGCAAAAGCAACTTAGAAAGTGCTCATAATACTGTATAGTAGGCAATGTTTAGATAAGTGCAGGCTAGAAAGGGAAAGAAATAGTAGTTTTTTTTGTTTTTTTTTATGATGTCAAGTAGTGTTGAAGCCAGGAACCAGCCAGGAACGGTGTAAGAGAACAACTAACAACTAATTATATTTTATTATATGATTTAACAGTCAGAAACAGTAACAACAACAACAAAAAAATCCAGAAAAATGCAAAAAGTAATAAATAAATATTTGATCCCCTATCAATCAGCAAGATTCCTGGCTCCCAGGTGTCTTTTAAACTCTGAATGGGAGTGCTCCTAATCTCAGTTTGTTACCAGCAGAAAAGACACCTGTCCACGGAATCAATAAATTAAACTCTCCACCAGGGCCAAGAGCTGTCCGGGGATGTTAGGGACAAGATTGTAGACTTACACAGGACTGGAATGGGCCACAAGGCTATCGTCAAGCAGCTTGGTGAGAAGGTGACAACAGATTATTTGCAAATGGAAGAAACACAAAATAACTTTCAATGTCCCTTGGTCTGGGGCTTTATGCAAGATCTGACCTCGTGGAGTTTCAGTGATCATGAGAACGGTGAGGAATCAGCCCAGAACTACATGGGAGGATCTGGTAAATGTTCTCAAGGCAGCTGGGACCATAGTCACCAAAAAAACAAGTGGTTACACAATACACCGAATCAAGGGGAAGACAGACAGGACCATGTACCGTCAGGCCAGGGCATTGAAAATGGATCGTGGAAGGGTATTCATGATAATGACCCCAAAACACATGGCCAAGGTAACAAAGGAGTGTCTCAGGAAGAAACACATTAAAGCCCAGTGGCCTCATTTATAAAGCATGTGTACACTCAGATTTGATCTTAGTGTGCGTACACACAAATCAATGCCAAAGCTCATACACTCTCAGAAATAATGGTACAAAAGATTCTCACTGGGGTGGTACCTTTTCAAAAGGTAAACTGTACCTATTAGCTTAAAATATGTAAATTTTAAGCAGTAATATGCAGGGGTGTGAACCTACACTGGTCTCACAGTTCGATTACGATTAGCATGTAATCAATTCGGTTCAATACAATATTTCGATGCATCACGATGCACTGCATACTCAATTTACTATTTTTGCTCAATTTTAATTCGCTTGTTATAATTTTTTTTAATAAACACAAACAGTCAGATAGATTAACTAAAACTTTAATTTTACCTTCTCAATGAAAACACGCTTTTTGAACAAATGTATAAACATGAAATTATAATTTATAAACCAAAATAGCATTTAGAGGAGCAATGGGACACACTGCTGGATTGCTCTCTTCTGGCATCAGTTGCTGTTTGACTTTTAGACAGTGGTGCTGGAATGGAGCCTGAGGAATGTTGATATTCGTAGAATTTTGGCAAAAAGCCGTGAGAGCTGGCCACTCTAAGCGCGCGCTGCAATGCCAGATTCACTGTATGCGTGAAGAATTTACCATGAGGGAATGTTCCGAATTGAGCTTTTAAATTATTAGTTTAGATCAAGAACAACGCACTGTCACTTGAATTCAGCGTATAAGTGGCCCAAAAAAAAATTGATTTTGGCGCCGTAACTATCGCAGCACAGCCGCTCCTGCTCTTCTTCTGCTACACGCTGCCGCACCGCCGCCCATGCGTGCTGTGTGAAAGCTGTCATATGTTAACATGGGCGTCGAAAAAATATGCGACAAAGCGTTTATGTGGCAAATGACATCAGAAGCGTCAGTACGTTATAACCGGTTATGGTCTATTACTGAACCGATACCGAATCATCCTCGTCTGCACCGCGATGCATTGTAGAAACGATTAATTTTGACACCGCTAGTAATATGTACCTTTTAAGGTACCAAAATCAATAAATCAACCACTTTTATTTATATAGCGCTTTTAACAATATAGATTGTGGCAAAGCACTGAACATTAGGTACAAACATGTACCTTTTAAAAAGGTATTTGTAAGGGTGTATTTATAAAAAACTGTGTTTGATGTGGAGAGGTGCTAAGTGCCACGTCAGGGTCTGTGCAGATGTATGCACTTTTTATTTTCAGAGTGTTGCATCCTTTTGTAAAGGTAAGCTGTTTTTGCATCTCGCTGCTCTGATGGTTAATGATATTTTATGTGTTAATGGCATTAATTAGGAGTCATTTACAAGGCAGAGAGCTGAAACCGTTAATTTGCGTTCATTCTATGAATCCGACATACACGTATTCAAGAGATGATCATTAGAACAAATTTAGGATGGTTTCTGTGCAACATTTTAGAAATGAGTTCCCTGGAGTGGCCTTAATCCCATAGAAAATCTGTGGAGGGAGCTGAAGAGTTACCAAACCTCAGCATCGAAACCTTAGTGACTTGGAGAGGATCTGCAAAGAGCAAAATCCCTCCTGAGATTTGTACAAGAAACATCTGACCTCTGTGGTTGCCAACAATGGTTTTGCCACCAAGCACAAAGTCAAGGTTTTCGAAGGGGTCAACTACTTTAAATAAATTCAAATCATTAAAATGCAAATCAGTTTATAACATTTTCAAATGCATTTTTCTGGATGTTGTTATTGTTATTCTGTCTCTTACTGTTAAAGTGAACCTACCATTAAAACTATAAATGGATTATTTCTTTGTCTGTGGACAACCATACAAAATCAGCAGGGAATAAAACTATTTTTTTCTTCACTGTATGATGTTTACAGTATCTGACCATGGCATGAAAACAAATGAAAAAGTTAATTTGTGCCTTTAGCTACAGCAGGAGGGCATTACACCAAATACTATACTGTACATATTCTTTTGTTATTTAAAAACAAAACTGAAAACCACAAAGACTTTTGTCTCAAAATATATACATTCGTTCTCATACGTAAATCTACAATGTATAAAAAAAACGAAATATTAGATTTCAGAATCACCTTAGCAGTGCTGCGAGTTATCACGTCAAGGATCAGACACATGCACAAATATGTATAAGTGGATGTTTTTTTACCATCTAGTGGATTAAATTCAAATAATTTCAAAGGTGCCTTTTAGCCCCATTGTACTCTGAATTTATTGACAATTTAATGGTAGTTAATGAATGTTATTGTTGTTTAATGAACTTGAATTCTATTATATCCATTGAAGATATCTGAAATATGAAATTTGTGAATCAAATATTCTGAAATGCGATGTTACTTTTTGTCCTGTATTTTTTTTCCTGTTGTTTATTGTAATTCCAGTTCATGAGAATGCTGTGAAACGTGGGTTAACGAGATAAGCATCCTTTGAAATTTCATGTGACTCAACTGATCCTGCTTCAATTTAAGCAAGATGATGACTGGATAAAATTAATGTATATATTTACATTTAATTATTTTGCAGACACTTTTATCCAAAGCGATAAACAACTGAGGAATACATATATATTTAGTGTTTTTTATTAGCAAAAACAGATAACTTTTTTAAATCGCTTTCAAAATCAAAACAACTCCACCACAGTTTGATTGACATAAACCATGGAATGCACAATGAAAAAAAATGTTTGTTAAAAACATTAAAATTGTTCAAAATTGAGCTTTTAACTCTTCTTATCATTTTATCAACAGGAATTATTTATTTATTATTTATTATTTATTTTTTTGTTATTAGATTTGTTTAATGTCTCATTTTTATATTTTTGTCTAGTTTTGTCATGTATCTGCTGTCTGATATTCTCAAGAGCTGGAATTTTATTAACTGAAATAGAATGATGTGAAACATGTTTATTATAGACCAATCTCTTGTCAGTGTCACAGCTTGTCACACAGTAAACCGGTGGCAAAAATGACCCCAGTAGTTACACTCAAAAGAGCGACTCAAAGCATAAGCTCAGTGCTGCTGAGAGACTACAGTGATGTGCTGAGCTGTGTCTGTCAAAACAACACATTCTCACTACCAAAGCCTCTACTATACAGTATACTATACCTGTATACTATATCTGTAGCATCTTTTTTAGTGATGTGGCTGGTAAGCTCACTGAATCCATAATCATCAAAGTACATGTGGAATTATACTTAGGGTTCAGTCTTGACACAGTGATATATTGTGTGACAACTAAATGTATATACATGACATGCAGGGAAAAATAAATATGATTCACCAGTGTGTGCCCTCATGTTGGTGGCTGCAGATTAGCCCCACAGAAGATAAGTTGAGCAGACAAACCATGGAAACTCTCAGACCAGTTCTCTTTTGAATTCATTGTGACTTGGCCAGCCAGGTTTTTTGATTCAAAATGCTGCTTGATTTCTGCCATCATGCATGTGCTGCAGACACTGGGATTGGTCTATACACAGAAATATATATATATATGTAAAGCATGCTTCTGTAAACAGCCTGGAGAGAAGTCATTTGATAAGTGTTTGAGGATCCCTAGACCAGCGGTTCTCAGCTGTCCCTGAAATCAGTCTCAGATCTGTTTGAGTACATAACTCTATTTTAGAGTTTTATTGGAGGCCAAATGAAACGGATGGCAACACAAATCTACAAAAGATAACTTAGAGATATAGTCTTTATTACAGGTAAATCGGATAAACAAAATTGACAGTTTTCTTATTTAGCCTATGTCATGTTAAAGGGATTTTTTTTAAGTACGGAGAAATGAAATAAATAACAAATACTATGTAAGACAACAAAAATGTAGGTTGCATCCATTTAGTTCAAGGTCTGTTCTTCACTGTACAATAAACAGTTCTGATGACGTGTTTGGGCCTTCACATGATGTCCAGTTAAATATGTCCTGTGTCCTGAGCCGAGAAGTGCTGGCCTAGAGACGTCACATTGAAGTGTGCTGTTCTTATAGTGTGCTTCTCTCACAGGGATGATAATGTGCTGCATCAGTTCTGCTGTCCTCCGTCTGGAAGCAGCAGTCCTTCAAGATAGCAGGAGTGACGTCTCCTGCCGGCCACGGATCTGTCCTCTCTCTCAGAGTGCTCTTCATACATGCACCCAAGCATCTGTCCGTCTCCTGAGGGAGAGCTGTGTTTCTCTGGGGAATACATGTGCCGTCACATTCATGTGTAGCACAGACAGAAATCTTTCTGCAGTAGTTAATTTCATAATCGCTGGAAGAACACTGTAGCTGTAGGCACCCGCTTCGGATGTTATCACTCGATTGAATGGGCAAAATCAGTCGTTATCAGCTCATTCATATGGGTCAGTAGGGGCCAGCTGCACCTACTGGTAAGCTTAGAAGGCTGTTATCCATAGTAAGACTGGGCATGCGCACATCAATCAAACTTTTACGTCACTAACACTTTACGTCAATAATACTGTTTTTCTATCATGGTAAAGGGTAAGTGTTAGGGTTGGGGTACGCTAAATAAACAATCTAATCGCTAGAATAATTCTTTTCATTTTAAGTTTTACCAGTAGGTGCAGCAGGCCCCTATTGACCCATATGAATGGGCTAATAATGGCCCATTCAAATCGCGTGATAACATCCGAATCGGCTGCTGTAGCGCTAGAACTTGCAAATACAGTTGCAGAACTGAGTGTGTTTTGCACAGTATGGAAGAACAACTTCATTTAGATGCATGAAAAGAAAAAGCAATATCTATTTAATAATCTTTTACTGTATCATAGCTGTATCTGCTTTGCCTGATATCAGTAGTTTATTGTATTGAACATCATGTAACAAGATTCAAATTAAAATGGTCATATTTGACCCTCATGTATGTGTTTATTAATTTTGTATTATTATTATTATCATCATTTGGCACTCTATATCTGTGCAGATGTGTAGGAGTTTTTTTCTTTAATTTGTGCAATGCTTTTAGTTATTCTTGAGAGATTGGGGCATACTAATTTGGTGCATTCTACTAAGTGCTGTATACTGCTTATCGTGTTTTTTGTTGTTTTGTTTGTGGTTTGTAATGATAAAATAGGAGTATGGTTAAATGCTAGTATGCTTCATGGTTGCCACATGACCTCATCACATTGCATCATCTCATCATATATTTATGTTGAGTGTTTTTTTGTTTGTTTGTTTATTGTCAAAACAAAACAAAAAAACATATGTTGTGTTAAGATCACTTTAAGAACAAGTTCAGGCTGATACTTCCCGTTGGCTTCAAACTGTAAAAGAAAGGTGATGGCTGGGATGTGGCTCAAGTTGGACTGTGAGTCAAGTTTATTTATATAGTTATACAGTTTATACAACCCTCACTATTTCATAGCAGCTTTAAAGAGAATCATGATGTTGATGCGTACTAATCTTTATATTATGTCATTCTTGCTATTTTCCTTTATAGTTGCATTTAGTCGATTATAGCTGAGTGATAAGCAGTTTTGACATGATGCAAGCAATTGAGCAGTTGACCTTTGCTACAGTATATAATAAATATCCTATGTGAGTACAATGTAAGCAGTAAGCATCTTTTGTTAAAGTTGTCCTAAAATCAAACACAATACCTATTCTTGTCTTGTACTGAAAAAGAGCACAAATGTCAGGGCATGTCAAAACTTCTCCAGGCTAGAGCCCTGCAAGGGCTTCAAAGTGCCGAATTTTGTCTCCCCTCGTTGAAATCAATACTAATCCTAACCCCTCCCCCACAGCTAACACTAAACCTACCAATACTAGGGCAGTCATAATCTGGTGGGGGTCAAAATTCGGCACTGCACCTGGCCCTTGCCCATGACAGTTTATCAGAATTACCAGCCCAACCCAAGCATGTCCTTTTACCCTTCTATCAAAATGACTTATACTGCTGTTTCAGCTATTAAAATAGTTGAGTTTTAAGTATAATGACAAAATGATCAGCATTTACTATAAGTAATCAGCATTTTTGCCACAAATAATTTATTAATGAATCAGTATTACAGAATTACATTACAACTACATTAAAGAGAATCGCTTTATTTAAAGGGAACAAAATCCCCTACTTACTGGAGTTCAACAACTACTAATGAACAGAGACACGGCCACATACTTGTATGTAGCGTGGTGAGATGAACTGGGAAAACAGGCAGTGGGCCAAACCACTGTGAGGACAGGCAGAGGGATCTCAACTATTTTGAAATACATTTTACAAATACATATTTTTTTTTCTACTTACACAATTATTTTAAGTATACATACATATATTTTTTATCTCTCTCTCTCTCTCCTGGGGGACAATAAACACCATGGGGGCGCTTTTAGCTGCGCAGCACTGTCTTGTGTTGTATCCACTGGCACCGCATGGCCATCTTTTAATCACAAATTGATGGATGTGTAAAATATAAAAATAAGGAGAAGCCCAAAACAGGCGAGAGGCCCGGTCTGCGTCTGAAGTATGATGTCAAAATTGGCCCTTGAAACACCCTCCAACACCAGAGGGTTAAACCTGATTGCACACAGACTCATGGGGATTCATGTCACAATGGGTACAAAATCTTATTAATCATACAGAATGTAAAAATGTGGAAAGTTTACTGTGAGGGTAGGGTTGTTGTAGGGCAATGCAAAATTAGCTTACAGGTAATTATGATTAGTTACAAATATTTATACCGACTGCCAGTAACAGCTGTCAGTTAACCACCTAAGTAAAACCATCAGTGCCCTTTTTACAACGAGGTCTACAGCTTTTACTAAATCTCTGTTTTGTTTAGTTAAATGCAGGATACTTGTGTTGCCTTGTTGGTGATGGTTCAGATGCAGTCTCAGATGAAAGTCTTGAGGGTTCCAAGGTTTTGGATTTGCAGTCATGTTTTTCTTGGTTTAAAGAGTGATGAATTCCAAAGATGTCCTGACTCTAATGATTGGGACTTTCGTCCCAGGTAAAAAGTAAAAAAGAGCTGAGAGAGGGATGTGTTGAGACCCGAGGATCTTTGGATGAATGGAAAGTCATGAGAGACCAGTGTCCAGATTGACAAGCTTGGCGGGTCATTGAAGTGAGGTCTTTTGAACTGTGTGTCTTGAACGTTTGGAGGGAACCTTTTATGGCTCTTAAGACACTGACAGGTTATGATGTACTGGTTTATATGAAGTTGTCATAACAAAGGCATCTCAAACAATGTCATCTTTGCATTAAAAATGACATAACTGAGCGAATGACACTAAGCCTGGAATACACTAGGCGATTTTCCCACGATTTAACACTCTGAACAAGTTGATGCTAGTTGAGGAAAGTCAGAGCCAGTGTGCAGATTGAAGCTGACAGATTCCACAAAAAGATCAGGTAGTGTATTATGGTCAAAGACTTAAATTTTTCAGCTTCAGACATTGATTCTATCAATTAGGAGCATATTGATATTTTCTGCCAATTTTAGAAGCCGTTTGTTTTCATTTATTGTGTGTCACCTAGCAGCACACGTTTCTGCCTCAGTTTGTTGTGACTAGAACAACTTTTAAAGTCTGGTAGTGTATGACTATTTACAGAGTCTGCAAGTGTTTGATGCCTAGTGTCAAGACCGTGCTCCCGGTTCCGGCCGATCTAATTAATGCAGCCTAACAATCCTTTAACTAATTTGATTAATAAATGTGTATCAGTGTTTTAAGTGTAAGCCAGAAAAAAGAGATGCATCTTTAATCTAGATTTAAACTGACAGAGTGTGCCCGCCTCCCGAACAGTATTAGGTAAATTGTTCCAGAGTTTGGGT
>JAUCMT010000054.1:262627-273338 GCA_032357475.1 Enteromius thamalakanensis | reverse complement strand
TAATATGCTCATACTTCCTGGTTCTAGTAAGGACTCTAGCTGCTGCATTTTGAACCAGCTGTAGTCTATTTATCAAGTGTGCAGAACAACCACCAAATAAAGCATTACAATAATCTAACTTCAAGGTCATAAACGCATGAATTAACATTTCTGCATTTGAGGTTGAGAGCATAGGACACAATTTAGATATGTTCTTGAGATGGAAAAATGCAGTTTTACAGAAACTAGAAACATGGCTTTCAAATGAAAGATTGCCATCAAACAGAACACCTAGGTTCCTAACTGATGAAGAAGAACTGACAGAGCAGCCATCAAGTGTTAGACAGTGTCACAACTGAGGCTTGAACTTAGGTGTCTGGTGTGGTGGTTGAGAGACCTTCCACTGAGCCACAGGACTAACTGTAGTGTTGGCCCCAAACGAGACACTCAGTGCAGGGTTTCAGAGGTAGTTGATTTACGTATCTTTTTTTTTTTTTTAGAAAAAAGCTCTTCGAAGGGAGAAAAACAAAACTGAAAGAGAGAACAAAAAACAAAGTTCGAGTCACAGTATACCCTTCTAGGAATTTCTTGGGAGGCTTAAGAAAGGTCAGGTAGGAGACACAGGGTAAGACTCAAAAACGTGTGAAGAGCAAAGAGAAAAATAAAGCATTTAAATACACTGGAGGAAACAAGGCACAGGTGAACTGAATAATGCTAACAAGAGAAGAACAAAGAAGAACCGAGGCAAAAGGGAACACAAGAGACCTCTAGAGGCACAGAGACACACTACAGCTGGTAGAATGGTGACAGACAGTGTTCTAGATTATTATGTGTGGGGTTTTTAGGTCCGATAATTAACACCTCTGTTTTTCAGAATTTAACAGTAAGAAGTTTCTTGTCATCCAATTTGTTTTTTCAAATATTTTGCAGCTGTTTTAAAATTGCAATGTGTGTTCTGAGTGGGTCCTTTATGACTGATTTATTGATGGCGGTTTGTTTCCATGCTGATGGCTGATGCTCACAGACTCTCATGAATACTTCAGTACATCAGTACATGCTATAAAGTGTGACTGTCTCTGCTGTGAGCTGCGCTAATCAATCCACACTGCATGTGCTTTCAGCAGAAGGTGCAGTGGCCCTTGAAGGAGGTAAGGTATGGAATATGACGGTATTATAATGTTGTGCTGAATTAGCCCATGATACCAGCACAAGACCTCTGTTTATCTGTCTATCCGTCTATCCTTATTATTATAAAAAAAAAGTATATATATATAAGTAAAGTATATAAGTATATAAGTATATATATATATATATATATATATATAATATATATATATATATATATATATAATGTAAAGTAATGCACTAGACAGGCAATGCAAGGTCATGCAAATTTCATTGTATTCCAGACTTCAAGTTTGTAATCAATAGAAATTTGACAATTTATGGTGTGACCTATATTAGTTGAATTAAAAGAACACAGTCTTTAAACCTGCATGATTGCAGCATTTCAGTGACGTGAATTGTGTTGGATTGTCTGGTCGCACAGAGTGTGACATCATATTACAACCGATGAAAGCTACAAGTGCTTTGGCCTTGACATTGTGAATGAAGTAACCTTTCTGCATCTTGAGAATGTGTTTTCTTGATGTGACCAAAAAGCAAAAGCAAACACTTACATTGTATATTAACCACCTAAACAACCGAACAGCTACAGCATACCATATTTACAAGCTAACAAGCATGGGTACCAAGGTACCAAATTTAGGAGTCCCACTTTACAGTATACGGTATTGAGGGGCCTAAACTTCTATGTGCCTACATTTAAATTAATATTTGATACAATGTTTTACATACATGTTTTTCACATTGTAGTTATATTGTAAAAAACGTATGCATGTAATTACATCTGTAGTTCATTTCTGTTGACCCATCCCTTACAACTTAGCCCACCCTTAAACCTACTTATGTGTCCAAACCTGTCCCTAACCTTACCTGTATCCACCTCATTAGCAGCAGACGTGTTCTGCAATACAGTATGAACACAATATATATTATACTTATTTTTTGATGTAAGTTCATAGTACTGTAGTTAAGGCTGCTCAATATAAAGTGTTATAACATTGTTTTAAAATGAAATGTCCAACGTTTCTTACAACATTCTACCGACTTTATTATCACCGATAATATAATGATTTTGGAATGTTTATTTGTCATATTTTAAGAGTATTAAAGGTTATTTCTTTAAAGGTTACAAAAAATGTAGTAGAATGTTTAAAGTACAAATAACATCATTAAGACAAGAATGTTGATCTAAGAACATTTTGTTCTAACATTTACAGTATATACAGTAACTAATAAATATAAATATATATCTTTCAAAATGTCTCTCTTCCAATTACACCAATATCAAATTAAATGCTGTGCATCTTTCATGCTTTATAATGGTTCTGTTGTGAATAATGGCAATTGGGAGGAGGGATTGAGCCTTACTTATGTTTCTTATGAGAAAGGCTGCTTTACATTTGTCTGTTTACTGAAGAACAAAATATTTTTCGATGCAGTATAATTATTACACACTGTGGTTTATGCACATGACATCATAGTATTGAGGATGAGGGAGTCCCTCCCCTCTGACAGCCCAAGCACCAGGGTATTGTCAGCAAACCATTTGCAAGTTCAGTAGTGATGTTGTTGCCAGGCAACCAGCATTCAGCGTATATAGGTGGAGATCTCTTTATGGATGCAGTGGCTGTAATGCACTCATAGGGAACGGCTGAGGAAAATCCTGCAGCACAGAGCACCTGTGCATATGGAAGTTGTCAATTTGATGCAGTATATGCAGTAAATGCCGAGGTGCATGTCAGAGACTCCATCCTTCGGGTGTTTGCTGGATCTATATGTGAAGACGCTGAAGTTGATGCAGTGAGGGTGGATCTGGAGCTGACCTGGTTTCTTACCAAGGAGCCGGATGTAGTAGGGATCACCTCCTGGATACACAGAGTGTGCCGGGCTTGTCTGTGAGCTCTTGAGGATGCTTTGGCTTCTTCACAGCCTCCAGAGGAAGCAGAAAGCTGGACGGTGGGACTCTCAGATGTGCTTGGCCCATCAGATTGCTGCAGACAGCATGTAACACACAGAGACCTTCTCTGTTGCACCAGTCTTTGGCTTGCGTCTCTTAGGTGAAAATGGAGGTTGATCGTTTTGCCATGTGACTGAGCGCTGAAAATGTCAAGATTTAAAGCTTTGTGTTTGGATTATTGGCAATTTTTGTGCCTGCAGCCTAATAGCACTTTTTTCAAAAGGTAAGTGTAAGTTGTTCATCAAAACAATGAAGATTTTGCATGCTTTTAAAACAATTTTGGATTGACTACAAAAAGCAGAATTTAAGTTGAACTGTTTTTAGCTTTTATCAAAATGATGTCACCTTGCTCATGTGGGCTGCTGTGAATGTTGCACAGATCGCTGTTTAGGCAATGTTTTCAGCTGGTTCTAATTGGTACAGCAGTCCTTCTAAAATCTTGCAAATGGTTTATTCAGTAGTTTGGGGCTTTGGTTGTTATTGTAACAGGAATAATGCTAGATTTGAGAAGGGATCCATCCGCAAGCTCTATCCCAGTCAGAAAGCCTCTTGAGAAGTGAATGTTTCACTGTGAGCTCATTCGCTCTGACTCTGTGCTAGTAAAGATCAGACACTTTTCATCATCCAGTCAATTCCAGAGGGATAACATCAAGTATTTCCCTGCACATTTTCCTATTAAATATTCAGTTTAACTGTAAAATATACCATGAAATACCATTATGCAATTAATATAATAAATATTTTAAAGAAATAATGTTAATACACTAAAGATACAATTCTCTGAACTACTGCATACTGAGTGTTTGAGCTATTTGGCGTCAGCGGTGATTTATGAATTAAATTACATTTCATTTAAGTACATTACATTACTTGAAGAATTTTAGTAATGTAAAATAGAAGTTTCTATAACAGACATCTTTAAGGGGTCATGACATGGATATTTTTTTTAAATAGTCCTTAAAGTTTTTTGCCCAAAACAAACAAACAAACGTGGAAAAATATGTGATGTGTTTTCTCTGTGTTTTAAGGGGTATGGCGGGAAATTAGCCAGTGTTATGATTGGTTAACGTCATTGCAATAAGAAACAATATAGTTCCCTCTCACAATTGCATGTGAGTGTTTTGACAACATAATCAAAATAAAACTTGTCATTTCCAGACAAAGCATTGTGAAATCATTTACTAAAGGTTTATGATGCAGCTGCTCATTTATAAAATAAAATCCTCCGCTCAATCCTCTAATGTGATCCAGGATGCCATTAAAATAAACTATCTAGTTCTGTATGCTGGGATCCTTCTGACATCTGTAAAAAAAAAAAAAAAATGTTTAAAACAAGCAGTTTAAACCAAACACATCAAAGCGAATGTTCTTTAACTGCATTTATCCTGATGACAGTACTGTATGAAAGTTCCTTTCAGGGAAAATCTGTTTACTCAACAGCCATATTTGTAAAGGCTCCAGGAAGCTCAGACAAGACCTACCTAAATAATGGGGAATACTGAAATCCTAAAAACTATTTGCTGAACTCGCGTCAAATCAGAAAATCATTTATTTTTTATTTTTGTGTTTTTCAGGCTATACCAGCCAATTCAAATGCACAACATGCATATGACTGAGAATGCACATTAGTCAGTGCAGCCCCAGGTTTCTATGAAAACCTGATAGAAATATGATTTTAATATGGTAGTTTAAACAAGTTTAAGCAGAGACAGTATGAGATAGTAAGTTTGAGAACATTTTATTTACATTTAATAATTAAAGTACTGTTTTGTTTTAGGGCAGGAAACTATGAAAACAGAGAGCACAAAAGGCTCAGGAGAAAACAATGCAAATGGCCTTTTTTTACATCACAGTTAAGTAGAATTTGAATACTTTGAATTTGGGGGCAGGGTTTACTTAATTATCAAAATAAATATTAATGGTTCTACAAAGCGTTGTTCATGAATTCTACTTTTCCCAACAAGAAATATTAATGAAAATGCGAAACAGATGCTTTTGTACTGATGCTCTATAATTAATTTAATTTGGGTTTCTTTGTGAAGCACAGGTAAGCAAAAACTCCATTTGAGTTTTTTAAGTAGATGATGTTTGTGAGAAGAACCTCTCTGTAAAAAAGCAGTGTGACATCGGAGACCTCAGATAACTTGATCTACTCATCTGAGACAGCAGACAGCATTACTTATTTACTGAATGTCCCAGGCTGCAGTGAATTGGGCCTGAACAAGGCTCATAGATCATTCAGTGCAGCCTTCTGATTGTTGTGTTAAGGTGTTTGTGTCTTTGGCTGACATCAGTGGTCTTCTCTGAGCTTCCCGAGACGTGAGTGTGCATCTCTTTTTCATTCAGTGAACACATAGTCATAATGTGATGAACTTTAGTATAGTGGTTTGTTAGACTTTTCCTAATCCTTTTTGAATTTTTATCATGGGTAGAATGTGTTCAGTCAGGTTTCTTGCTCTTTACAGATAAGCAATGATACAGTGTGTCTGCATGGCATTATGATTAAAAAAGAATGCTTTTGAAAATAAAACTGATTCAAGTTTACTTCAGGAAGTATGGTATTCATTTAGGTTTCATGAATCTGTACTGACCAACACAAAATCTGACATCAAAATCATTCAAAATGCTGGATGGAAGACTTATTTTGAAGAACTGGAAGTCACTCTTATTTCCCTCTTTTCAAAAATAGATTATAAACGTGATCTCTGTCATACAAATGGAAAGAAGTCAAATTCTGAAGTCTATCTCCATTGAATCATTTTCTGCTATTTCCACTTTTTCCATAGAGTGTTAAGTTGAACATTGACAGCTTTGCCGCTCTTTTTTATGGTATTTCTGTAACTGAAACTGTATTTATTATTGTTAGAAGACAATAAGAATGCCGCTTGAAATTTAAAATGCTTGGTTCTGTGTTTGTTGTAAGTTAGTCTACTTACCCTCCACCTCCCCCAGCTCCACCTGCATAGATTTACTGCGGATGTATGCAATTTGTCCAGTCGCTTTCCACAGGGACCAAATACATTAACAATGCTATAACCAATTTGAGAGTTGTCTAAACCAGACCCCAAATATCTGTGCCAGTTTCCTAGAAAGTGAAGATATAGTTGCTTTGGATTTCCTTGTTTTCGTTATTATATGGTAAGAGGCATAGTGGATGTATGTAAGATGATCATCTCAACTGTCTAAAGTTATCAAATGAAATGTCAGGCCAAGAAGTTGTGTAGGACTGTTCAAGCTTTGGGGGTGTTATCCATCTATTATTTGATCATTGTTCTGAATGGATTCAGACATAACAGCAAAAATATGCTATTTTCTCAACTTTTTGTTTCAAATGCTCAGAAAATACAGTTTTTCTCGATTGCTTAAACACATTTCTTGAAACTATGCCGCATATTCTTACAACAGTAAACACAAATCCATAACATCTCACCCAATTTTCCAAACATCCTATTTTCAGGTAAAAATGAAGCTCTTCACTTAAAACCATTAACTTTTACTGAAAAACAAAACTTTGCCCTCAGACATCAAACACAAGCCCTCAAAAACACACACACACCACAAAATAGTTTTACACACTGGTGCAATTAATTCAAAACAATATTTCCAAAACAGTTATGTTGCTCATGGATCTCTACCTCAAAAACCTTTTTTACATGAATACAAAAAAAACAACTAATGTGTACACGGACACATTTTTATTAATTTATGTACTACACAGTAAAACTGAAAATAATAATAATAATAATAATAAATAAAAATTGTTATCTTCTGCTTCAGCATCCTCTCTTTGCTCTGGGTCAGGTCAAAAAATCTGGTCCACATCACAGGCTATACTGGCTCTAGACAAACAGCAGGGGTAAAATCCTCTCACATTCCTGATGCCCTTGTGTCATTGTTTACAAACAAGATGCTCAGTTATGTTGTCAACATTACAGTACACTTTGCTAGTACTACCTGATCTATGAACTACATCTGTTTGTCAGTTTCTGTACTGAAATGCAGAAGACTGTTGTTTATGTATGCCATATATTCATTTGAAAAGTACAAATGCACACATTACTGTATGTAGGATGTTGATTGAAAAGTACTGTATTTGAAAAGAAATGTGTAGAAAATTTGGTTGGCAGTTTAGGACCGTTAGATCAACCAATTTGTGTTTACCGTAATGACTTACAGTAATCAATGTATTACAGTAATGACTAGATGCCACTGTGTACATAAGCAGACAAAAATCAAATATGCTGCATGATTATACCAGAGCAATGGATACTTTATTAATTTAAATTAATTTAGATGTTAAAATGTAGAACTCTAACATTCTAACCTTTTTAATATAGTGAAATGCTCTGTGGGTATCCCCACTAATTTAAAAATCAAACCTACACCCCTGTAAACAAGTACATGTTCAAATGTAAAAAAGTTTGCATATTTTTTTTTATCTGAAAAAACAAAACAAAACAACGTTATTCTCCTTTTAAAATGAACATTCTGAGAAAGAATGTCTTTCTCTGTTTTTGTGAAACCCATCCACTTTTTGGTTTACCCAATTTAATTTTGGTGAGCCAGGTTGGCACTTGCCAGTTGCCAGAAAACACAGTGAATGTTATTTAATTCACCAGCGTATTTCATTTTCATTTATGCACTCATTCCTGTTGGTGTTGTCAATCTGCCAATCTGCTCGTGCATCAAGTCTTAAGAGGAGGGGCCGGATGAAAAAACCCTCTCCAATATTTTGCATTTGGACTGCAATACCTAGTTCAACCACTACATACAACTGTACATCCTACATACAGCTAGCCAGGGCCCGCCCATACTTCCTGTGATGCTTTATTTTACTGTGACTATCTGGGGCATCATTCTTCTGTGTTCACACTGTATGATAGATCGGTGGTAGGCTTTCACATTGCTTGACTTTACAATAGGAAGAATCGCCATCAACTTTATCTCACTGCCAAACACACACAATAAGACAACGCGAGATCACCTGTGCGAGACCGGAGTTCTGACGTGAGGCTGGGATTATTATTAAAAGTAATTGCAAGCAAAATAAGCTTGTCATACAAATTGCAAAGATGATCACATTCTATACCTTCTTAACTCCTCCCCCAACAACCCTCTAAGAAAAGAAGGGTTGAACTCAGGCAAAGGGCGGGGGAAGGGTTCAGAAAGCTTAAGGATTGGCTGCAGGGAGCAGAGGGGCGGGGCTTTGTGATGCCTTCATGCTGAAGCACTGCAGTGCATGTGTGTGTGCATGTGTGAGTGTTTGCTGTGCATTTCATTCCCAATGTATTATTAGAGTCTGGTTTTCCCCGGCTGAAGCTCATATAGTCGTGTTCTGTAGAGCTGACAGTTGTTCTGGGAAACAGCTGGAAACACTTCAGTGGACAGCACTGTTAGGAGTGTTTGTGTGTGTGCAAGTTTGTATAATGGAGTGGCTGCTGAAGGCTACAGTTGATTGTTTTCACATTAACAGAGACTGCCAGGTGTTTCAGCATTGTATGCGAGATGAAACAAAGTTTTATTGCTTCTTAATTACTTACCTTCACATACTGTCACCAAGATTTAACTAGTACATAATATTAGTAGTTTATTGTTAAGAGGCAATTAACAATATTTTTTATGCCAAAAAATTAATTCTCTTGATCTTTCACTCTTAAAGAAAGAAAGAAAGAAAGAGTGAATTTAGGTTATCACAAGACTTATTGTCTGCATTCATAGTTCAGTGCTGGTGACTAGAGCTCAGATGTGATGTTGTTGCCCCATCTGCTGGGTAAAAAAACTATAAACATTGCAAAATAATATCTGAAAGTCTGTTACGTAAGCTGCTGCTGACCGGTGAAAGTGTTGTTTCTGTCCTGAGGGTGTTATGTGCTCTGCGTTTGGTCAGATAGGGAATGTGATATTCTCATAAATAATTCAGTATCATCTCTCCTACAGGAAGAACCAGCTCGAAACCAGTGATGCTTACAAGAAAAAGCTAAAAACCTAACCGAAAATATTAGGATCAAAGTCTACTATCATAGCAACATAAACTGTTGAGATAACCTTGGGATCTCCTGTCGTTGACCTTAAAATTACATGCTTTCGTGTATGGTCAAAACTAAATTCTTTAGACAGTGATCCTCCTCAAACAGAAAATAGTCCTTCTGTAGATCCTTGTGTAAAAAATTCACATTTGAGATAATATGAGATTAGTTTAGGTTCATGACAAATTGTAAAACACTAGAAAAATATAATGTTATGATAATAGTACAAAGAATTGAAAAGGCATTGGTTGACCAAGAATTTTCTGATATTTTTAAAGGAACACTCTTTTTTTTGGAAATATAATATAATTCTCCAACTCCCCCAGAGTTAACAGATTTTAACGTTTTGAAATCTATTCAGCCGATCTCCAATTCTGGCTATAGCACTTTTAGCATAGCTTACCGTAGATCATTGAATCCAATTGGCAGTAGTATTGCATTCAAAAATGACCAAATAGATTCAATATTTTTCCTATTCAAAGCGTAGTTATATTGTGTACAAAGACCCGGGATGTTTTCAGGCGCTGTGTGATACCACTTTATCCCATGTTACAGCTGATGACATTGTGTTGACTCTGTTGCTGTTTCTTTATCTGTGGATAACTGATCTCAACTGCAAACTTTACAAAAAGCATGTGTGTTTTGAGTGAGAAACGTGTGATTGTGTATGATAATTGCTGAACTAATGAACTCATTGATTATTTGACCTAGAGTCAGGTCTTTAATCAGCCGGTATTTCAGTCTCCTGGAATCTGCTGATCTGCGGCTGCACAACCTTTAGATTGTGTTTGTGGCTTTCTTTTGTGAATATAAATGTCAGTTGTCTGTATGGTGGAGTATATTTGTCATGAAAGAGCAGGAGGCATGTGCAAAGGTGTTATTCGTAGTCGGCAGATCCGGCAAAACAACAGAAAACAGAACAGTTCAGAGTCAAAAACACAGGAATGAAAACGCTTGGAATTGGGATGCAGGTGCAATCGCAATACTTTGCACAAGACAGTTCAAAGAGACTGGTATTTATGCTGAAGCTAATGAGTGAAGGGGGCGTGACTGATAGGCAACAGCTGTGGAAAAGAGGAGAGTTCTGGGAGATGGAGTCCAGTGAGCAACTGAGGGTGTACTCATACTAGGCAGTGTGAACCGTGCTCGAGTGCGTTTGACCACCAAAGCGTGGTTTGTTTGACTAGTGTGAGTGCTCCGAAATGTGCCCGGGCGCGGTACGTTTAGCCGTCCCTGGCCCAGTTGGAAGAGGTGTGCCAGAGCACGGTTCAGTTGGACTCGTGCGGGGTTCGCATGTAGTGTGAGCACTAACCGTGCTAGAGCACGGAACAGGGCATGCGACGTCACGTTTGTGATGCTCCAAAACAAACAAAGCGGAGAAAGGCTAGCTTCGGTCTACGGCAGAGGTGAAATGTTTGTTTAAAAATAAGCTGTAAGGCCGGTGACACACTGGATGCGTGGCGTAAGCGTCTCAGCTGCGTGGCGTGTCCGTTTTTATTTCGGCTCCCATGTTAACAGGTTAGAGCTTGCACACTGCCTGCGTGAGACGCGCGGAAAACGCGTGCTTGCTAGAAATAGAACCGACGCCTATTTTTCACGCGACACGCAAGCGTGTTGGAAGCGT
>JAUCMT010000054.1:221604-238770 GCA_032357475.1 Enteromius thamalakanensis | reverse complement strand
GACAGGTTGGTGTTCCTGGCAAAGAACTTGAATGTCTAGTTTCATCAGAGTTCAGATGAAGAGAGAGTTAGTTTTTGGAAAAGTACACATGATTACACTGTTCTTGTGTTATTACACTGCTAATTTTTGTTTTGTTGTACACTGTTAAGTAAGATCTTTAGGCTTTTTGCAAAATAAATGTTGAGAATGCATAATACTCTCCCATGTCTCTTTTTGACAAGGATACCTACCATTTACTTATTATATTATAAAAATATTAACTTTATTCACATACTAAAGAGACAGGACAGGCTGCTACTCCCAAAATGTACCAAAAAAAAGTTATACTGTGATATTATACCATCACCGTTCAAAAGATGAAAAACACAGTGATATTAATTTTAGGTCATAACACCCATCCCTACTACGTATGTATGTATGTACAACTTATTACACACTATGCTGTACTTAATTGTGTTAGAAGACTGAAATATTGTTGCTTGTTATTACATTTAGTCACTTTTAAAATGCACAATTAACCCTTACAGGCTTTAGTTCAAGTTTTAGTAACAGGAAAAATCTGATATTTGAGGAAAAGTAGCCACTCTTGCACAGTCTGCATCGTCCACGTTTCTCAGCATGGATGGGGAAATGATCGCATCGGTCAAATCTGACATCAACCGATGGTGCAGAGATCCTCTGAAGTGGAGGTGGAGGTGGGGCAGCTTGAAGGGACATTGGATCATCTTCCAATGACGGTCGTCCTATTTTCCGACTGTTCAAGTCAGCCTGTATGCCAGCCTTGATGAGGGCATCTGCAACTTGAACACGGAAGTCAAGAAGCGGCATATACTTCCTCTCCTGCTTCTGGGTGAGATGACGGCGATAGAGGAGCCAACCATTGACCAGTGATAGGTCAATCAAGTAGTACAAGATGTGCAGATACCAACGACGTGGCCGGATGTCAATGCGATAGAGAGCAGCAAACATGCTAAGTCTACTCCTCCTATGTTTTGGTTGTACACCTTGACAATGTGGGGTCTGTCCACCTCCACATATTGCTTCTTCTCTTTCGACCACCTTCTGCATCTCTCAACAGGTTCAGGGCCAATGAAGGACGATGCCAGCAACACTGCCTTGTTATCATACCACTTCACGATGGACATCCCACTTGTCTTTTCGTATTTCACTTCATACGCACCACGCCCGGCTTTTGAGAGATCCTTGTCACTCTTGAGGGTACATCCACGGAGGCGGTTACAATTGATGGTAGCAACTGTTAGAATTCCCATTTTCTTCAGTTCCACAATGAGTTCAGGGGAAGTGAACCAGTTGTCGAAGAAGCACTTGTAGTTTAGTCCTTTTGGAACTTCTGATACGAGACGAAGCACAACTTCACCGGCAACACCAAGTCCACGCTCGTTGGTCACGGTCCCTTTTCCAGTGTATACTTCGAAGTCATAGACTAGTCCAGTGACACCTGCACGAGTAAAGATCTTGATTCCACATTTTTGCGGCTTGTTCTTGATATACTGTTTCATTCTAAGCTTTCCATTAAAGGGAATCATCTGCTCATTAATGGAGTGGTTTTCTTCCGGTTCAACCTTCAAACAGTTGGCACGGACTTTTTCAAGAACTGGACGCACCTTGAATAATGGATCGTAACCAGGCTCATCCTTTTGCTTCACATTGGAATTGTCGTTCATGTGGATGTATGCACGCAGATTACCAAATCGCTTCCGCCCCATGACTTTCGCAACTGGGTCGTAGCGGGTTGCTGTCTGCCAGTACATGTGGTACGATGGCATACGTACTACGGTCATCAAGATGTGTAAACCAATGAATTGCTCTATTTCAGAAGGGGTTGTTTTGAGTTCTGGGTCATTCTTCATAACTGCATACAAGTTAGATTGGTGAGAAATATGTTCAAACACAGATTTGTCCATGAACTGATCGAAATACCACTTTGGACTTGGTAATTCTTCTGGGGGAGGTGAGAATGCAGGTCCTCGGAATGAAGAGTCTATGTCAGCTGCTGGGGGTTTCCTCTGCCTCCAAGAAAACTCTTTGTTGACTGGAGCTGGGCCTGGCTGAGGTTCATTGTCATCTGGGTCCTCAGTGTCGCTGTCTGCATGTATTTTATGAATTTCAACATCAAGGTTGAGATTAGCTTTTGATATTGCTGCCAGTGGCTTATCATCATCAAAGCTGGTGTCAGACTCGGATGCTTCAGGAGATTCCTCAAAATCTGAATCAGCAATTTTATGGTCTGAAATGGATTCTGTGTCAGATAAAGCACCATCAGGAAGGCAAATGTACTCAATGGCTTCCCTGGCTGAGTAAAACTTTCGTCTGCCTGCCATAACACACTGCAAATCCTGCAAAGAGAGTATTCCGTAAGGTAGTTTGCCAAAAAATGCTTTGACACATTGATCTGTTCTAAAAAAAGTGCCATTTAATTTAGGCTACATCAGTTTTCTTCACTGCACAGTCAAATGAACATGGTATTGTGCCATTGCTTTTGATCAAATCTGCCTCTGATTGTTTGTAACTTCATTCCAAATTATTACATTTTCCATATGATATACCCTCAGTGACACCTCAAAGTAATAAGTAAACACTGGTGATAGGAAAATAACCCTAGTATAAACTGTTGCACAAAACTAGTAGATAAAGAATGTGGTAGCCAGTGGTACCTATCACAAGTTGCAAATTTACTGTAAATATATACACTTATGATTCTTCTTATGCAGTTTTAGTTTAGTTAGCAAAATTAGATCAAAATAAACGGCAGACCTCTCATACGCTTTTCTTAGGATAAATAGAATTAATCACAAATGCTAAACGCCCACCCGCTTCAGGATCCACCAATCACTGCGCAGAACCATCGGTGTTTGACATCAAAGCATAATTACATGCATTTGTAACATTAAACATGGGTTTACAAACAATTCTCAAAATAGTCTTTAACGACACAAATAGAACACAAACATAAAAATATGACATCTGGCCAATAAGTGAAGGCGATATTGTCACGTGACTGCATTTGGATCAGAGCAAACAGTGTAGAGTGAAAAGAAATCAAAACAGCTAAAAAAATACACAATGTAAAAATGTTTACTTTGGTCCGGACCAAGTTAACCTTAATACAGGTGTAAACTACAGTAGTCAACATTTTTGGATCATAAAAGTTCATCCAACTTTACTAAGACAAGAATAGGTATTGTTTTTGATTTCAAGACAACTTTGATGAAAGGTTTTGATCCACTTTGAACGTTGACTACTGTATCTGTATTAGGGGTGGGCATAGATTAATCTAGATAAAAATGGCTTATTTGAATATGTGTGCTACCTAAAAAATGATGGAAAGTAAAGCACTATTGGGACGGCACTAGTTTTACAGGGGGTCGTTAGAGAATGGTTTGTTTCAGACGTACTTGGTGATTTTAATCCCGTCTGAATCTGTCATATCTGTGTTTTTCTCTCACAACCTCTGCGATAATTCTAGAGTCCGAATGCGATGTCTGTGATACTGCTTTTCACAGTGCGTTTCCTTGTGTGTTTTGGCCGACGTGAAATGCCGTAGATCCTCTTATCACATGCCATATCGAGGTGAAAGTCGTCATCAGTGTTGCCAACTTTAAGTAGCTAAAGCCAACTTGAAAAAATTGCTAGATGTCGCTAGATGACGTAATATGGTAATTTGAATATTCATTACGGCATATGATCTTGCGTCTCTGTGGTCACATAATGTCATTTAATGCACCCAAATTCCAATATAACGGAATGAATATGAAAGTGACTGAAATGCACCTCATTATTAGGCCTTCTAAACTAGCTCTATTTTACAAGATGTTAATCTGGATTAATCTTGATTTACACTACCAGAGACTCGCTGATGTTTGTCCAAGAAGACGCCAGATTTGTCGCTAGTCGTTTTTTTTTTTTATTTCGCCAAGGGGTCTGAAAAGTCGCTAAATCTAGCGACAAAATCGCTAAGTTGGCAACACTGGTCATCATAGCTTGCGTAGTGCAGACCCAGCTCCCAACCCAACTTTGTGAATAGATTAACGCCGATATCTTATTTATAATCGCGCGATAAGAGTCTTGCGTTAACGCCGATAACGGCCCACCACTAATATGTACTATATATATTTTATACATCCTGAGTGAGTCTTTATGAGGTAATTAAGGCTAACTTTGTGTGAGAAACTCCACATCCACATTAAATGACGTGTTTCCCTTCGTTGTGAATCCTCATGTGGTATCTACAGTTTTGTTCCGATGTGAAACTCTTTCCACACTGAGAACATGTATAAGGCTTCTCTCCCGTGTGACTTCTCATGTGGATATTAAGGCTTACATTTTGAGAGAAGCTCTTTCCACACTGAGAGCATGCATAAGGCTTCTCCCCCGTGTGAGTTCTCATGTGGACTTGCATGTTTTGTTTTCTAGGGAAACACTTTCCACACTGTTGACAGATGTAAGGTTTCTCTTCGGTGTGAATCCTCATGTCTTCTGTTGTGAAGCTCTTTCCACGCTGATCACATGTGAACTCCTGATCTCCTGCGTGATTTCTCATGTGGGCCTCCAAGTTTTGTTTTTGGTGGAAACTCTTTTCACACTGTTGGCAGGTGTAAGGTTTCTCTCCAGTGTGAGTTCTCATGTGGACCTTCAGGTTTTGTTTTCTAGGGAAACTCTTTCCACACTGTTGGCAGATAAAAGATCTCTCTCCTGTGTGAACTCTCATGTGGGAGTTAAAATGGCTTTTATGTGCAAAACTCTGTCCACACTGAGAGCAAGTATAAGATTTCTCTCCGGTGTGAATCATCATGTGAATATTAAGGATTCCTTTTTCTGCAAAACTCTTTCCACACTGTTGACAGGAGTAAGGTTTCTCTCCAGTGTGAACTTTCATGTGGCGTCTACAGTTCTGTTCTGATGTGAAGCTCTTTCCACACTGAGAACATTTATAAGGCTTTCCTTCGGTGTGAATCTTCATGTGGATTTTAAGTTTATCATTGGTAGTGAAGCTCTTTCCACACTGTTGGCAGGTAAAAGTGTTAGATTTTCTCTTCTTCCCCATTTTTAAATCATGATCTTTCTTACTCTGTCCTTTCTCTTGCTTCAGCTCTTGACTCTTCTCAATCAGGTCTAGACAAAAAATACAGAAAGCAGTTTTAGAGCGAACAAAAATACAACTGAAAGCATTATTGACATTCTCCTAGCATCCTAAAACTGAAGTTGATCCAATGATGCAACATGGACTGCTTTACTGATGTTTTTACTACGTTTCTGGATCTGGAATAAGTTGTGTTGCTGTCTATGGAGGTTCAGATAGCTCTATAAAATCATCAGAAACAAGTCTATTATACAGTGCCCTTAGCATTTGAATGTTAATCCTAGATCATTAAGTATCCTTCCAGTTTTTAAATGAATCTTTGTGAATGGACTTATT
The DNA here is from genome assembly GCA_032357475.1 of Enteromius thamalakanensis. Lineage (NCBI taxonomy): Eukaryota > Metazoa > Chordata > Actinopteri > Cypriniformes > Cyprinidae > Enteromius > Enteromius thamalakanensis. The sequence goes on along the minus strand of JAUCMT010000054.1, from coordinate 233,333 downwards.
TAATAATGTGCTAGATCCTATTAGGCCAATTTTTTCATGGAATATGTAGTAAATGTGTTTTATAAAATTCCTCATCAATTCTCAGATCGGGGGCGAGCAGTATGTGACATCACTGCTCTATGATATTTACCATGTAAATAAAGTAACCAAAAACCACAAACGATATTACATAATACATAACAACCGAGCCTGGTGCTTAACTTACAATTGTAAATAGTTTAGATTTTTCCCACCCAACTAGATTAAGCTGTTCAGGGTTTCTGTAGGATTTTCAAATCTTTTTTAATGCCTTTTATTGCCCTTTTTAATGCCAAACGCAACAAATAACTAACACGCCTGTGCATGAATATGCGTATATGCATTTTTGTCATGCGGTCTTACAATGAGGCAACAAAATGGACTTCATATGCAATTTAACGTCATTGATTCCCATTGTACCCAACACCCCCAGGGTCCGAAATTAACACTCGCGAGCAAATTCTGTCTGGCGAGTTAAATTTAAAGCGCCATCCGCCACAGTAAATCTTTTCACCAGTAAAGTTAATTAGTATCACTTCTTGCAGATCTCCGTGATGCTCCACCGCCCTGTCTGCATGCGACGTACTGAAGCGTAACGCTGGTTTCACACTGTACGCGTAAACAGTGCATATTTTTTTCGCCGGCCATGTTAACAGATGAAAACTTTCACAGACAGACAGAATTAGGAAATATTTCCAACAAAAAAAGTGTATTTGGATTGAATAATTGAATTGAAAAACTAATCTTAAAGCTAACAAATGCCTCCAGTTTATTTATTTAACAGACATTTGAAGTGTGGAAAAAAACTCGTGTAAATTGTGTTTTTGTGCATTTTATTTTTGCATATGGTGAGGGTGAAACACGAAAAACATCAATTACACGATTTTATGGTAAAAATCTGTTACTTTTCCAGTTAATCGTGTCAGTTTAGATCAAGAACAACGCACTGTCACTTAATTCAGCGTCAGCGTATTCTGGGTATTCCGTTAATATATTATTAGTGTTTTTGTTGTTAATGTTAATAATTGCTCAGACTAGCAGAAGAAAATATTTGACACGACACTGACAATTTAACCAAATACAAAGTGACTTGGATTAATTTAGTGCTAATAAAATTATTAAGCCTATTAGAGAGAGAGAGATATTTATAATGTGACAATATAAATTTCAAGTATAGGTGTATTAAATAAAAAAAAAAAAAATTAATGTCAAATACTACACAATAATTTTAGACTTCCTCATCTGATGTGGAGAGACCAGCTTGTCTGAGCGTAGCCTTAAGGAGGCGGATCTCAAGTTTGGCCTTTGCTGCAGTTTGGTTAAGAGTCAGTCCTGCAACAAGGGACGCAATAGTTAGACACTATTTCTGATTTGGATTTGTTTTGGATTTCAAAAATCAGTGATTGCCTTTCTTTGCATTTTTTGGTTATTCTGTAATCATTGCATGCATCACTAATACATATTCTAAAAACAAAAGTATTTTCAATTGTGATGAATATACAGTATATATCAATTAGTGACAGAATAAAATTAATTATTTTTGGTCAATTTGTATCAGCCAGTCATAGATATAATTTAATATGCAAATGCCCTGAAGCCGCAGGGTAAACGGCAGGATAAGAGTGCTGAAGGGCAGAAACCGATTCAGGTCCCACGTAGGGATGCGAGATCGCACAGGCAACTTATCCTTACCGCACTGTGGAGGAAGCGTATTACTAGGGGGTGTTTGCCCACTGTTTTACCATCATACGTCGTAAGCTGATATTGCCGCCACAAGCACCTGTAAAGTGGAGTGGGATACCCCAGCAGAGAATCTAGCCTGCAAATATTCAAGAACTGTACCAACTGTGCTGTATCTTGCTGGCGGTCTCTGCACCATGAGGTGCAAAATTTCCATCAATACTCCATCACAAAAATGCCTTATAAGAAAATATTACAAATGTGCATCTTAACACAGAACAATGACACTGACATGTTTTAAGATACGTCAGAGAAAGATATTTTCATCTGAGCTCAAACATGCAATTTAGTCTGGGACTAGCTTAAGCCTTGTCTGTGAAACTAGGGGTAGATTACTTGTTACTACTGCTTTAAAATGTCCATAAATTTGCAGACAAAAAGGACTTATTTCTTCTATCTTTTTGTACTGCAGCATGATTTATTGCGATGACTCTCTACTGCTCACGACAGTGATGCATCTAATAATCTCTTACTCTTATGCAAAAGTTTCCAGACCTCGTATTTAGAGCTTAGGTCCAGTTGTAGCAGGAATGTGAACTGGTCACTCACGTCCACCAGCTGCTTGTACAGCATTTGATCTGCCGTGTCTCTGAGCTCACATTCAGCTGAAGGTGCCTGTACTTGCTTTTCTCTGTCATGTCAGTGCACCTCTGGGCCTGGGCCTGTAGTTCAACTTTTCAATGCTGTAGTTCACTACTAAAAATATACATTCACTGTTATTAAAACATTAATATTTTAAATATTAATTTGCTAAAAAAAAAAATTCTTCCCAAAAAAAAGCTGCATAATGACTGGACTACACACCAGATGAATTGGCATATTTGCTATGCAGTCAGACAGATTCTGCTCTTAATTTGAATGTACGGCTTAACAGTATAATATATATATATAACAACATAATGTTAAAGCATTAAAAAAATGTAAAAAAAATAATCTAAATTTCTGTCCCAATTACTGCCAAATACCCATGTGGAGTGAAAACCATTAATTTAATTTGTTCCAAGTAATAAAAATCACAAACACGGGCAGATTCCTCATCCTCCTCCAACTTTATTGACAGCTTAAAATTACATATCTATGTTCTAGGACTTAAGTTGCAATTTCCTTTTTTAAAACTGAGTACAAGCAATGATATTCTTACAGTAGTCCAAGTGATATTGTACAAAAATATCTGATTTCTGTGAAAACTTTTTTTTTTTTTTTGCAAATTGTTGCTAATTTCACGTCTCTCTATTGTACTGGATAATTTAAGGTAGAAAGGACTAAAATTACTCTGTAATGTTCAGCATTAACAAGTAGTGTTAGCTGAACCTGCAAACAGGACTTTAGGAAAAAAACAACAAAAATAAAATAAAATTACAAAAAAGAAAACAAAATGCATGATTTCTGAAATATACCATTATAACATATTTCCTTAGAAGACACACACACTTTGCTAATGGGCACCAGATCATAATGGACTTCCTGTGATGAAAATGGTCTCTTAAGCCTGCTTTCACTTTTTTCCATATAACCACAAAACAAAAGAAAAAAAAAAACATCAGAATTGAGCCTTCGGCTGACTTCTCTCTTACATTTGATCTTTGGGTTCACTTCCGTGAGCCCAAAGGTTGCCTGTGGCACCAGATGTCCCAGTAATGGATCTCTCCACCAGTGGCATGGTAAGGGGTCCCTTAACAAAGCGTTATTCATATCACCTCTACCTAAATAAACATTTCTTTTTTTAAACGCAATATGATTTTTTTTTTCACCCCTTTTCTTCATAACAAAGGAAAAACAAAACTCAAAGCTGCTCACTGGCCTGGGAAAGGCCTCTGTTTGCCAGCCTTTGGCCAATGAAGAGGATTCAGAGAGGACAAACAACCATCAATCAGGAAAGGAGGGGCGACAGAGGAAAGGAGTTACGCAGACGCTTCAATGGTGCATTCTCTGGCCAGGTGACCGGTCTTGCCGCAGTTGTAGCAGTTCACCTCAGTCGCCTTGCTGCACTGCACGGCCACGTGACCAATCTCACCGCACCTGCAAACCAACACACATTAAGTTGCCCGCTGAATTCAAAGCCTTCCTCCAGCAGTCCGCTCTGTACTTGAGATTTAGTCATTTATGTTAATTTTAAGGTGCACACACTTTATATTATTATAATTCATTATACACAATACAATGCAAGTTACCCTAAGCCAAACCCCAATAACCCAAACCATATAGTAAGTACATGTAGTCAATATCACCCAGTATGTAAGTGTATGATTACAGTGTAACAAGGACACCTTAAAATAAAGTGTAACTGTATTTTACTCCAAAATACAACTCTTGTTTCTATTAAATACAAAATTCAAGTCCATAATAACATCTGTAGCATGCACTCTGAGCTGTAAAACACAGAACGCTTTGTTTAAAATAAGAGAGCTTTGCATGCCTATCTGGACATTATTAAGCTCTGATAGAACTTACCGGTAACATTTGACCTTGTCACATAGTTTCTGAATGTGTCCGAACCCTCCGCAGGAGTAGCACTTCTGCTCGTTGGCATGGTCACAGTCACGGGCCACGTGACCGGCTTTCCCGCAGTTATAGCAACACTGCTCTCTCTCCTTTTTGGGTTCTTTACAGTCTCTGGAAATATGGCCACTCCGATGGCAATTGTAGCATGCTGTATTTTGGAGCGGGAACTCTCATTAAATCAACAATATAAACCTTTTTAAGCTTAATTATTCTATTAAATGCACTTTGATGCTGAATTTGATAAAGGGATTAAGCCATATTGTGTTTCTGGTTTTTGTTCATTTAACAGTTACAGTGCAATGTGCAATGAGGCAGAGCATCTTACCATCCTCAGTCTGTTCACAGTCTCTCGCAATGTGGCCCTGCTCCCCACACCTGTAACAGAACAGATCTACAGAGAGAAAGACTGCCTCAGTCAGACTGCATCTGTCTCAAAGCAAGGCTCTTTAAATAACTGCAGAAGCCCTACCCTTTCCTCGTCCCCTGCCTCGTCCCCGACCTCGACCAGCATTAGGACAATTCTTGATCCAGTGTCCGGAGCGGCCACATCCAAAGCACTCGCTGGTACTCATGTCCATTATCTGTGGAGATAAAACCACAAACTCTGATTTCATTCATGCTAACCACACAGCGTTCACTGCAGGAGTGAAAGATCTTGTTACTTTCTTTACAATCAGTGCTGGGAAGGTTTCTTTGGTAATGTAATAAGTCACAGATTGCAAATTACTCTACTAAGTATTGTAACTATTTTAATTACTTTAAAGTAATTTAACTGATTACATTTGATCACTTTTAATTGATCTAAAATTCTAACAAAGGTTTTCTATTGGTCACGCTATTCAAAATCCAAAAGCCCCCACAAAATCAGACTTTAACAACTCTTTTTACTTTGAGATCATTCTGAGATTAAATACAGATTTAAAAATCTTAACAGGAAGCCATGTAATAGCTGTGATACAGTTTTTAAAATCAAATCTTTAAGCATATACATAAATCCAAATAGCAAATGTTAATGTTTAATGCCACTCCAGCTCCTGTGGCTCGGGAATAGGAAATAAATCTGTTATCGAATAATACTTTTTGGGTCTCATATTTTAGAGCATTCACTGCAATTTGGGAAAAAAATATCAGTAACTGTGGCAGATTATTTACATGATTCATGTCATTAGTTACAGATTTCAAATATGAGATAAGGTCAAGATCCAAAGACTAAAAAAATAGTGAGTTCATTTTTATTTTCATTGTGATATTTTTATGAGAACTGAGGTTCTTTGCATTAACAGATCATGCAGGCTAAGTTTTCCTTTACTTTCAATGAAAAATCACATCAGACATCAACTTTCTAAGGTAACTCTGTAAAAACGTGATTATTAAAGTGGAAGTGATTATTAAAGTGGAAACAATAACAATAAAAAAACTAAAATAGAAACACTTTACAATCTCATGTTGGGGAACTAGCGTTACTGTAAATGGGAACACTGATGGCACATGGCACACATGGTCTTAGCACCAAGGCTACTGCTAAATGCTAACAAAACGAAGGGGTTCTCGTTGGAAACAACTATGAACACTCATAACTATATTTAAAAGAGGATTTCATGAAGGCCAAAAGTGCCACATGCTGGTGTAACGTTAAACGGTTACTGACCATCAGATCATTTAATATTAGCCATGGAAATGCAGACCATTTCTCTCCTCAGAGATACACTAACATAGTAAGCAACAAAGAATACAATCAGCCTTATTAGTACATCTGTTAAGAGATGCACGGAGGTTAAATGGCACATGATTAAAGGAAAAGTCACACGTGTAAATGCTCCACAGTCTAAGAACCTGAACACTGGGCCTCATCATGCATTTCCACGCAAAAAACTTCTACTAAACACTAAATACTATCACTATTCTACGGAGATGTATGATTTTATGAGCTGTTGTGAGCATTATTTCTGCAATCGCACATGTGCACGTGCATTTATATGAGAGTTTCCCGCGCAGGCACGAGCTTCAGCAGGCCTCAGCTAGCTTAAACACGCGTGATTTAACAGACTCGACGCATACACGAACCCTGTGGATAACACAATCAAAGCTAGTATTAAATATGTAACGGATCGTAAAGTTAATATAGACAAAATGCGTTTAAAATGCGACTTTATCGCCGATAATATGTGTACTCACCTATAGCGAACACTAGCCTGTTAGCTGTGACTCACTGCTGTTTACTCCTCCCTTCAGCACTGCGCATGAATCCGCTGAGTGACAGATACAGTAGCCAATAAGAGATCCTGATTCAGAGCTGGGTGACCAATGAGGATCGACGGCTTGGAGACGCCCCTCCATTCTGACCAATCACTGATCGGAAAGATACACGGGCCCACCCACAGCAACAACACTGCTGTAATTTTCAGAATGGAATATTATCGTTTGTTAGTGTGGCGTTATCAAGCTTGTTATACTTTTACACATAGAACTACTTAAATAAATAACACGTGTGATTTTTCAAACATTATATATAGTACGTTCATATATTCATATATGTAATCAGAGTTCAGTTATGAGGCACAACTCAAACTGAAAGAAAGTTGTTAATTATTTTAACCAGTTCAGGCCAGTATTACGAAATCAATCGTTCATTGATCGGCAGTTAAACTCTGATTTAATGCGTCCAAAATCAAACATTTGGTTAGTCATCGGAAATTCCCTGAAATCATGTTTCACTCCTATTTCTGTTACCATATAAAGCAACCTTTAACCTCAGATAGTGGCTAAATCTTTTAAAATAATAATACTAGCATGCGGTAGGGCTTGATCAAAGCATTACAATCAACATGTTTACTATTTATGTCATATTTTACATGCCACAAATAGTAAAAGTAGTATGGAAGAATGCTATTTTGAATTAAGCAATTGTTTTGTGAAATTATATACATTTTATAATACATTTTATTTATCTATTTGTTTATTTATTTTCCTACAAACACTCCTACAGATCTATTGAAAATCCTTCATTCAGTAAAGTTTTATTTTTTATGGCTTTTTGTCATATATCAATTTGCAAAAAAAGCTTATAAATGATACAGATTTATTATTATTATTATTATTATTATTATTATTATTATTACTACTGTTTATTTAATTAATTAATTCATTACACTTTTAAAAGTAAAAGTGCAGAACGGTCTTGGTGAAAAAAACAAATTGTTGCTGCAAAATTCGTAGCATCGTGCCATCAAACACAATCAAGAATCATCATAATGTTTCAATTAAATGTTCTGTTACAGATGTGCTGGATGTCTTTTTTTTTTTTTTTTACATATCTGTGTATAGGCCTATATATGACAATTTATTATTAGTTCATATTTAAATAAATGTAAAGATGTTATAGTGTAAATGTTCAGATTTTCTAAGCCATTTTCCTTGTCTTAGTTCTTTAGAAATACAAAATGTATTTGGTCATGCCAATAAGCTATTTGAATTTAGCTGAATTGAGAGAGAGAGGTTACGCATCTTGCGGCGGCGGTGACGTCACTCGTTATTTCAGGTTATGGCGGAGCTGAACTCTTCAAACTTTCTATGGTGAGCGTTTAGAATTGGTTTTTGAGTATCGTGTTTGTAATGATTATCTGTTTTTCGTCTGGTAATTAGAACTGGATTGTGGAGCGATTTTAGAGTTTACTGTTTGATTTGATAGGTTTATGTAGAAAATAATTAAGGGCCAAAGAGATAACGTTAATAAGAAGCTGCTCAACAGTTCCTCCAACTCTTCGTTGCCAGTGTATACAATCTCTTATGCGTTTATAACAATATGAAATAATTTTCCTGATTACAAAGTTATATTTGATTTTCACTTGTATTCTATTAACGTTACACCCTGTCCGATGACATCCTACCGACGGACCTTTTCCGATCTGCGAATCCAAGTAAACAGAAAAGCGTTATACAGTCGAGTTAAAGTTTACGTGCAGTATCAGGTTTGTTGGGGATCCGAAACGTCTTTATTAAACGTATAGACTCTGATAACAGATACAACAAAGTTAACATGCATGTAATGCAGCAAATGTGTTTGATCTACTTTAAACTTGATTGGACCTGGACAGCTAAGGTTTCCTGATAGCTGAATATTTGCCTTTATGTTTCATTATTATGACAAAATTAGCAAAATTAAAAAAAAGTTTCTACTGTTGAGAGACGTTATTAATACAGTTAGTTCAGTTGTGTAAAACCTCTCAACGCAATCAATATATTTTACAGTCGATAAATGATATTAATTCCTCGATTGGGTCAAAACAAACATGTCTTTCATTAAATTAATTTCGTTGTTTTGATTCACCTCTCTCTCTTTTGCACAGCAAAATCTAATAATATAAAGTTCAAACATGATCAAAGGTTTTGAGAAAAAAAGGTTGCACACACATACTGCACATATTTTTGAAAATATGATCCAAACAACAAACGTGATACTGCACGTAAACTCTAACTCAACATGTATTTAAATTGATACATTTAAAAGGATACATGCATGTGTATGTATACATAATAAACTGACAGGACACAAATATCATGTATTATTATATCATTGTCTTTTATGGGATATGATTGTGTGTTACTGATGTCATGTTTGTTCGTTATCTCAGGAACATAACCATAGCTTACATAGAAAGCTGATGATTAGTGTCATAGTACAACAAAGCCTTATTGAATAGTTTGAGTTTTTTTTTTACTCAAAGCCTGTAACCTAGACTCCTAGGTAGCACCATGGCGCAGTTTGCAGTTCTCAGAGTCAGCCTCTTTGTTTTTGGGTTTTAGAGACGTAAGTGCTAGAGGCTATTGCAATGGAGCAGCTTCAGGGAGCGTAGAGATCCGTCACCAATGGTTTGGAGGGAGTCTGTGTTTGAGAGCTCATGTGTGTCTCCTCTGATCCAAGGAGTGCCATGTGTGCACCGCTCCTCAGACGACTCCAGAGCCAGCCGCACCATCCGTGTCTTTCTGCCCAACCAGCAGCGCACCGTGGTGAGCGAGCTGGGGTACACACATCTTCAAAAAGAACTGCTGTCTCATTCCAAACATCTTAGTAAGGCCATGGGGAGTGGAGCTGCACTGTGTAAAAAAAAGTAGTTTTTGCAAAATAATTTTAGTAGTAGTGGTTGCCGGAGTAATTTAGTAAAAAAAAAAAAAAAAAACTCCTGTAACTTTTGCAATATAAAACTTTAACTTCCAGACAAGACAGTTTTAGTGTAAACTAGTAATTTCACCATTGCACACTGCTATTAAAATCTGTTTTGTACTTTTAATAGGAACAACCACTGTAATAATGCAGGTGGTAGAAGAGGTAAAAGCCACGTGAAGAATCAAAGCTCATCACAAGTAGCTTTTCCACAAGTATATAGAAGGTGCACAGAGTCATTCATGTAAACACAAAACACCAGCATGATAACAGATGACACTCATCAAACTACAGAAGAAGTAAAATAAAGCTCAAACGTACATAACTGATAACAAGACCTATTAAAAAAACATAATTATTTAAAGAAAATAGCCTTAAATGTGGAGTGTCACGCGGAATTCTCGGGATATCAGTTTACAGTTTTTGACTAAGTTATTCATTGATTTTTAAAAAAAATTTTTTTTTACTTAAAACAGCTTTACTATTAACAGTATTTTAGATGTAGATTTGGTTTGGTCTTTACACTGCACATAGTGTGACCCATAAAATATAACTATAAAAATAAATTAATAATAGTGACGATAATACTATTATTGCAATATATATATATATATATTATTTTTATAGAAATCTTGTACATTACAGTTTGTCCATCTAAAATGGTAATTGTGTATTAACAGCTGTCAAAAATGTTGGTACACAAATGACCACTCTGCACTTATTTACACAGCACATGTTTTTTTTATTTTGGCCTGCGTACCACTTATGTGCACCCCTGCTTATAAATACTAATAAACATCTAATATGCATGCTAAAAAAGCAGCTGGCTAATAGTAAGAAATGTTTTTTTAACTAAAGTTTTGCCATTCAAAACTGTGGATATTACAGTCATAAAGTTGTAAGTAGTAATCATTTTCTTTCAACTCCTATCATTCTGAGAGTATGTTAAAAGGAATTTTGCAGACTGTTGACCACCTCTTCCTTGGAAGAGCTCATTATAGCAGGCGGTTAAGTTAGCTTTACCGAAGAATCTTACAGATATTATTTATCTAAACAAAGTGAAAATCAAATGCAGTTTAACCATATGCATAGATTGTCTGGTGTTATTTTGCTCTTTGAATTGACATGCACACTCCTCTTCAAAGTGAATGTGCGTCCAGGCATGACGCTGCACAGCTGTCTGATAAAAGCGCTGAAGGTTCGAGGGCTCCGGCCAGAGTGCTGCGCTGTCTTCAGTCTCCATCCAGGACATAGGAGGTCGGTTCACACAGAAAATCTGCAAAATCATCTGTACGAGCAGAGATCTTTTTTCAGTGCAGGCACAACAAAGACCTCAGAAATATTAGGATGCACACATGTGATACTGGAGCACCGAAGCAGTCATAAGTAGCACATGTATTTTTGTAGCAATAGCCAATAGAAAGTACATTGTATGGGTCAAAATGATCCATTTTTATTTTATGCCAAAAATCCTTAGAATGTTAAGTGAAGATCATGTTCCCAAAGATATTTTGTACATTTCCTTCTGGAAATATATCAACTTAATTTAAGATTAGCGATATGCATTGCTAAGTATGTCATTTAGATCATTTAAAGGCGATTTTCTCAAATTCTTTTCTTTGATTAAATCCTTTACCTTCCGCATTTCGTGTCTGCTGAGAAGCGAGATTGCGACACCTGCAGCCATTGTTACAGAACGACAGACCAAAGAGGAGATGGCATTTTCCGTAGGACTCGTTGCGCTCGTTCTCTAAGACCTGCCATCCGAATACTTCTGAATTCCACCAGCTAGCCAAACGGTCGGGTCTCGGAGGCTCTATCATCACCCTGGCATTCCAAAAGATTGGCAGACAGTTCAGCCCCATAGAGCTCCCAGACATTACAGGCTTGAAATGGAGGTCGGCAGTATTTTTATGCCTGATGACGGTTCGGGCACGGTCAGAAGGATCGCCACAATTGTTCGGAACGCCACATGAGGGCCACCCCGTTCACGAGCCATCTAAATGCTCTGCCATTGTGAATGTGCACATTTCCGCGGATTTAGTTCTTTAGTTCTGACTTGGGTCCACAATTTGTCACTCTGAATATAGAGTGGGAGACCGAGTTACTAGAGTTAGGGGTGCAACGTATCGCGGTTGATCCATGATCCGTACGGATCACGACCCACGGTTCGGAACGCACGTGATCCGTGGATTAACTCTTTTTTTTTTTTTAACAAAGGCAGATAAAACACAGTGTTTTTCTACTGATATTGCTTAAATAATAAATAATTGATTACACAGAAGTCGTGTTTACGTTAGCGGAACAT
>JAUCMT010000054.1:203583-219401 GCA_032357475.1 Enteromius thamalakanensis | reverse complement strand
ATTTCCAATGAAAAGTAGCTGTCTGCCCAAAAAGTAGCTAAATGTTGCTAGATGATGTCACGCTCTAATTTGCATATTAGTGATGTCATCATGTAGTATCTGACAAGCGTAATCCTGTCATGTCTCTACTCTTTTAGGGGCCGTATTATATTACATTAATAAATTACATCCAGATGCACAATAAATAGGTTCTTCTTCTTCTTCTTCTTCTTCTTATTATTATTATCATACTACTTTGCATGATGTATTCTAATAAAAAAATCATTATTAAAAATCGAGATCGTTCCATATGGGAAAAATAATCGTGATCACTTTTTTTGCCATATCGTCCAGCCCTACTTGATTCCCATTGCACATTCATACAGAACTAACTTTCTTTCGTTTGCTTGATTTATTATTTATGTAAAATAGCTATATATTTCTTGTATAGGCCTATTTTTCCTTTATAATGTTTTTTTTTCTCTGGTCGCAAAAGTACTGCAGGCGTATGATATAAAATAGATATGATCATGTTTATATGCTTATCCTTTCTAATTGAATTCAATTCTCATTTAAAATAATGTTGTTGGTTAAAGGTTAATAATCGGTGAACGAGCGTCAGTTTTTGGTTACAAGAAATAACCGAAAAGGAACATCCCTAGTGTTAAGTGAGAAGTATCTTCAGCATCAACAATACCTTAATCACATGTTTGTAAAGACTTCAAAAAGGCGTTTGAAAGGGTGTTGCATGCAGTGTTATGGGCAACCATGGCGAAGTACAACATTAGCGCCAACGTGATCAGAAACATAGAATAGCTGTACAACAAGGCCATCGTTCAGGCAAGAAAGTTTACTCCGATACTCTTCAACATCTTCTTCAAATGAATCATGGAAGACGCACTTGATCAGTTTAATTGGTCAGTGAGCATTGGTGGCAGAACGATCACAAACCTACATTTTGCAGAATATATTGATGGCCTAGCCATCAAGAAACAGTCAGTAGTTTTAAATACCTTGGAGCTATCGTTTCAGACCAAGGTTCAAAACCAGAAACATCAGCAGGAAGTGCACAAACATCAGCAGCATTATCATCAGGCAAGACAAAAATATTTCTATCAGCTCTAAGATCAGACTGATGCGCTCCCTGGTGTCAATATTTCTGTATGTGTGAGTGTTGGACCCTTACCGCTGACTTAGAGAAAAGAATACAAGCCACAGAGATGAGATGCTTTCTCAGACTCCTCTTCATCACTTACAAAGATCACATAACAAATGTCGAAGTTAAGAACATAGTTTAGCAAGCCATAGAAGGATAGCTTTGGAAAAAAGTATCTCAGAGGAGGCGTGAACGGGGAAGGTTTAAGATAGAGAACATTTGGGAAGGTTGGATGAAGAAAAGTCTCTGCGGAGACAGTATGGTAGAGAAACTTCTGCGTTAGTAGGGGTGGGACACCTCGCGGAGGCGGGATAGGGCCAGGAATTAGTTAAATAGTTCTAGTCAGTAAATAAAACAGGAACTGTTTTTTAAACAAACAAAGACTAAATAAATCAATGAACTTAAAAATGGGTGAGAGGGTGCGTGAAATACGTTACGAGACTGAGGAGAAGAGATAGGGAATGCCGTGACGTCATGGGTACGTGGCTTGCGTGTGGCATCAGCTGGCATATGACGTCATCAGGTGGCGCCGGCCGATTCAGCGCTCCTTTGAAATGTTGCAACGCTGCCGGGCTTTTGTTGCTTCTGGGGCTGGAGAAAAAATGTGGAAGGCCGGCGAGCGGTAAGTAATGAGGATCATTTTGCTTAGATTGCTTTGTTGGATAGCGGGTGAATGAGATCTAAGAGTGCACAGGAAAGGCCTCAAATAGGAAGCCGCGGGCTGGCGTGGAAGCTCAGACTGGCTAAGGGTTGAGCTCGACCGGTAGCAGGAATTTGAAAGGCAGGTTGAGGAATCTGGTCTTCATGGAGTAGCAAGGTGAGGATGTGTCTTCGGTTGTGCGATCCCGAAGAATGCACAAAAAAAAAGCAAGATGCGGGGAAATGAAAGCTGGGAGAATTTATAGTGAAGGGGAGAGATTTGATTGGGCGTCAATAAACAAGGGATGATTAGGTAAACGGGCTGCCAGCTGTGTGTGATTACTTGTTCAGCGATCCTCTCAAAACTAGGGATGACACGGTTCGTGAAAAAAACAAAACAAAACATTCGGTACACTTGTCTCGGCTCGGTGCATGCATGCGTCGCACGGTTCGACGGTTCATGACATGCGCAATGTAGCCTTGTGCCCTGTATGTGACGTCAGCATTTTCAGTTTATGAATGATTACATGATATAACTTTTTTAAAACTGTATCCAAATTGTGGATAATTAAGCTATATATCATATGCTGAAGTACATTTCTGGAGTGTAATAGATTAAAAGAAAAAATAACAAGAACCGTACAGAACCGAAAACCGTGACCCCAAAACCGTGATTGTTGTAAATAACCAAAGTGCGTGACGGTGCTGGGTGGCTGGCAGTCTGCAGCGGTGCTCTCTTCTTCTTTCTCCCGTGGTGTGGTGATCCGTGAAGCCAAGGTGAGTAGTGCAATGAGGCCAAGCGGTCATGGGCTGAGTTCTGTGAGAGGCAAAAAGATAGAAGCATCAGCGTTTGGTTAGCGTGGAGTCAATACTCAATTTACCCGTTGTCTTCTGGCTGTATTTAAGCCTGGTTTTATTGTGACCGATTGGCCCGCTTTGATCGTTCGCAGGTGCTTGTGATAATTGCCAGGGCGACGCTGATAAGTTACGGGGATTCCGCCACACTCCTCCCCCTAAGCGGTGTCCTGGTCTGGGTGGATCTGCAAAGAGGATAGACAGGGGGTGGGTGGGCAGTGACCCCTGACAGACCTGAATGCTGGAGTTGAGACGTTCGGGGCGATGTTGCACATCAAAGCGAAAGTCCTGGAGTGTCAGGAACCACCTGGTGACCCGGGCATTGGTGTCTTTCACCCGGGCCATCCACTGCAAAGGAGCATGGTCAGTAAACAAAGTGAACTTACGGCCTAGAAGGTAGTACCTGAGCTTCCGGACCTCCCACTTGATGGCCAGGGCTTCTTTCTCTACAGCGGCGTAGTTCTTGTAGGTCTGGGTCAGCTTTCGGCTGATGTAGACAATCGGATGCTCTTCTCCCCCTTGGACCTGGGAGAGCACAGCCCCGAGTCCTGTGTCGGAGGCATCCGTCTGTAGAAGGAAGGGGCAGTTGAAGTCGGGGGCCGAAGCACCGGCTCCATGGTGAGGGCCCACTGGCTTGGAACGCCTCCTCCATTTTGCTGGTCCAGACCACCTTCTCCGGATGCCCCTTCCTTGTGAGGTCTGTCAGAGGGGCAGCTTAAGAGGAGAAGCTGGGGATAAAACAGCGATAGTAACCTGCCGTACCTGGGTTTTGGTGGAAGGCCGGGTGGCCTCCAGTACCGCCTTGACTTTCCAATCCTGGGGCTTGATCACTCCGTGTCCAACAGGTACTGGGCCTCTGACGTGGCAAGGTGACGTTTGCGGGGGTTGGCAGTGAGCCCAGCCCTCCGGAGATCCGGCAACACTCTCCGGAGTCGGCCTAGGTGATCCTCCCATGCCTCCAAGTGGATTACGATGTCGTCAATATAGGCCGCGGCGTAAGCCTGGTGGGGCCAAAGGATGACATCGGAGAGGCGTTAGAAGGTGGCGGAAGCTCCATGTAAACCAAAGGGAAGGACCCGGTATTGCCAGGGGCCTGAGGGGGTTGAAAACGCTGTCTTGGGTTTTGCATCCTTGGACACGGGGACTTTGCCAATACCCTTTGGTTAGGTCCAGCATGCTGATGAACCGGGCCCTTACCAGGCGTTCGAGGAGCTCGTCCAATTGGGGCATGGGGTAGCTGTCAAACTGGGACACTGCGGTAGTCGCCGCAGAACCGGAGAGTGCCATCGGGCTTTGGGACCAGGACGATAGGGCTACACCAGGGGCTCCTGGAGGTCTCGATTATCCCCAGCTGGATCATCTTCCTGACTTCTTACTCTATAGCCTGCGGAGGTAGGGACCAGGACCATAACCTTATCTCCTGGTTGGAACACCCGTGGTTGGGCCGCCCGGTTGTACCTTCGCTGTTGGGCTTGCTGCGCTTGGGCCAGGTGTTCCCGGACTAATGGCATGATGTGATCGATCCTCTCCCTCATCTCCTTCACGTGTTCGACCACGGTGCAATGGGCTGCCGGCTGCTGCTCTCAGGCTTCTCGGGCAACGTCGAGGAGGACCCTAGGTTGGCGTCCGAAGAGAAGTTCAAATGGAGTACAGCTGGTGGAGGCCTGGGGAACCTCGCGTATGCCGAGCAGCACATAGGGCAGAAGACGGTCTCAGTCCTTTCGGTTTTCGGACGCCACCCTTCGCAGCATCTGTTTTAGGGTCTGATTGAACCTCTCGACGAGGCCGTCGGTCTGGGGTGGTACACTGATGTTCTTAGTTGTTTTATTTTCAGCAGCCGGCAGAGGTCTGGCATTAGCTGGGACATGAAGGGGGTTCCCTGGTCTGTCAGTATCTCGGAGGGGAGGTCCACCCGGGTGGCCAGCAGAAACAGTTCCTGGGCGATAGTCTTGGATGTAGCTTTCCTCAGGGGTATGGCCTCTGGATACCGGGTGGCATAGTCAAGAATGACCAGAATGTGTTCGTGCCCCGGCCAGACTTTGGTTCATCTCGATCCGCTCAAAGGGCACCCCAATGACGGGAGTGGAATGAGCAGGCTGGGGGTAGATTTCCGGGGCGATGTCCGCTAGCAGGTCAGGCAGGCCTGTCAGAAGCGTTGGACTTCGGCGTTCATCCCGGGCCAGTTGAACCGATCCCGAATGCTATGGAGGGTGTTGTGGGCTCCTAAATGACCTGCCAGCAGATGTAAGTGGGTTCTTTAATCGTTCGTCCTCCCGCTGGGCGACTCCGAAGGCACCCCCTCCTGTGACCTGCTAAAACACATCATAGAAAGGGTTAGTATCACGGTAGGGGGACTCACCATCTATCCCGCTATCCGTTGTGGCAAGGGCTGTCCGCTGGCGAGCTTCCCGCGACAGCTGGCCGTGTCGACGACGTGGAGTCTGGGCTGGTTGTGTGGCGAGGGCCAGAGCTTCTTCGAACCCTGGCCAGCCTCGACCTAAGAGCACAGGCGTAAGACGTAAGTCAATTAAAGAACCTACTTCCAGTTTCCAGGTTTTTCCTCCTTTTCGAAGTGAGACCATGAAGGTGGGAACCTGCTTCGTGTCACCATGAACACAGGTCAAGGGCAGTTCTCCTTAGTCGACTGGCCGGTGTCCTAACACCTCAGGCTGGAGCAGGGCCACTGTACTGGTCGCTGGGTGCCCTCCTGCGGCCGCTGCTCCTGGACCACCCTTCGGGGAAAAGGGGGCGCTCTCTCCCCTGCCTCCCGGTGGTAGGATAGATCTACCGGCTCAATGGCTTCAACGTAGACCATCATCGTCCGTGGCTTCCTTATCCCAACCGCTTGTCTCACCGCTTGGGGAAGGGACCGTAGGAGCCACCTGTCTGGCTGAGGGATCGTCTTCGAGTAGCCAGTACTCCGGCAGCCACAGCAAATGTTCAGCATATGCCACAGACTCAAACATTTAAAAAAAACACTCAATGTCATCATCGGCTGACAATTTTGGTATAAGGCGGGTGGCGGCAGCTCGGGGATCCGGCAACGGGACGGCATGAGCAGCCGGTAGCCTTATTTCTCTAATTTGTTCTTCAAATCTCTCTTGTCTTTCTGCAAGGCGTTCTACACAAGCTTGCTGGCAGACACTAACTTCGGAAAGGCGCCGTAGTAATTCCTCCATCTCACTAGGGGGAGGAGCGCTTGCCTGTGTGAGAGAGAGAGAGCGGATGAGTCACAAAGAAGAGTGGGTTGCACAACAACAGCGAATTTCTTCGACCCTTGCTGGCGTCTTTGCCCAGATTAATTTGCCTGCATTCTCCACCAGATGTCGCCGCTGGGCAAAGACAACACAACAAGGGAACTGTGTGCAAGCCCCGAAGGGTGGATTTATTAACAAAGTGATCAGAATAACCAAAGTGCGTGACGGTGCTGGGTGGCTGGCAGTCTGTGCAGCGGTGCTCTCTTCTGCTTTCTCCAGTGGTATGGTGATCCGTGAAGCCAAGGTAAGTGTTTAGCGTGGAGTCAGTGCTCAATTTACCCGTTGTCTTCTGGCTGTATTGAAGCCTGGTTTTTCCGTGACCGACTGGCCCGCTGTGATCGTTCCCAGGTGTGTGTGATAATTGCCAGGGCAACGCTGATGAGTTACGGGGATTCCTGCCACTATATATATATATATATGGGTTTATATAGTTCAAATCAAATTAAAGACATCAAACATCAAATTAAAGAAAAGTTAAGTTTTTATCCAATTAATCAAATTACTTGCAGCCCTATACATTTGCCTATTTAAACTGTGCAGATTTTGTATGTCTGGTAGACATAAATAAAGTATACTATCACAAAAAGTGGGAAGTGGGATCTAAAAAGAAACAAATCAGTCAAACCACGAAAGTGGTTTGTGTCTAAGCAAACTTTTAATCTGTCTTTTAATGGTTTTGTTCTATTTGTTTGACCACAAGCCCTTTCTTCATGTTTTAGTTGTCGAGATTCAGCTCTCTGGAACATAGTAATATAAAATAATTAAAATTATATATTTATATTATAATTTATATATTTATAAATTATATAAATATAGACTTGTAAAACATTTCAAAATACATAATGTATGTGTTTGTATTTATATATACATAATAAGAAAACACAGAACACACACACATATTATGCAAACAAAATAAAAGTTTTTGTTTTCACAAAACAAAAAATTGACAGCAATAACATAAATGTGCTTCTGTCTTGCAGTGTGATTTGCAAGAGTGAAATGAGTTATGAACAATTGGGTCATTTCTTCTTATATATATATATATATATATATATATATATTTTCTGTTTGCTTTTCATGTAGGATGCCATATGTATTCAGGTAAGAATAAATCACTAATACATTTTTTTTGCTGTACTTTAATTAAGGCATAAAATGGATCGGGTTAATGTTTTGTAACTGTCTCTCTGCAGCTAGCAGTTCCCCAAATCAGAGCCCCACAGGCTGGAATCAACCTAGCATACCCACCCTGGCCCAGAGAGAGCAGGCACCGTCCCTTAATGCTCAGGAGAAAGTTAAAATTGTAAGCTCTGTGAAACCGGTCCGTCTTCAGCAGGACTCATTATAGAGAATGTGCTGTTGTTGTGCTGCAGTCATCAAGTGAAATATTCTAGTTAGGGTGTCTACTGTATAGATGTTTGGGAACAGTCTTTAGAAGTGAAGACAAAGCAAGGGGTGCAGAGGATGGGAGCAGTTATGGAGTCTGAGAGGATTTGCATTTAGATAATGTCATCATCTTCACCTTAACCTGCGAATAATGTAAAATCATTTCAGTTGCAGTTGCTTTCAGTCCCATGCTAGACAGTAATAACATCAGTTGTTAAGAATAGTAATACTATGGATATCTTTTAAGTTCCTTTTGGTAAATATTGTGGTCACAATTTGCATTGAATTTACATCATGATAAAATTCCTGTTGTAGTTTGGTTAACATTTGTTAATATTAACTACACATGACTTAACAATGAAAAATGCCAATTTCAGTATTCACTAATGTGTTCATAAAATCAGTGTTGTATTTATTAATATTATGGATTATGGATTTATTAATACAATAAATTTGAGCTTGAACTTGAACTAACAATGAACAGTTGTACTTTTATAAACTAACAATACATAAGCAACTAGTATCAAATGCTGTAACAAATGTTATTACTCCTTGTTAGTTAATGTTTGGTAATGCGTCAACTGATGGAAAACTAATGGAAAACTAATGGAACCTTGTAAGGTTTTACCAGAAAATGTGTGCATTTGTTGTGAATGGATGTTAATAAGATTAATAATTGTATTGAAATGTTTCTTGCTGTTTGGAACACTTCATTAGGTGCTTAACAGTAGTTACTGTTTTTAGCGGCCTAGGGATAAGAGAGACTCAAGCTATTACTGGGAGATTGAAGCTAACGAGGTCATGCTGCTGAACAGGATTGGCTCGGGCTCCTTTGGAACCGTACACAAAGGGAAATGGCATGGTAAGCAGTGGTTAAATCTGCCAGCTTAAGTTAAACTTAGCTGTAACTATGATGACAAGTTATGATCCGGTTAACTTGCTGTAACACGCTGTAGGTGATGTGGCTGTGAAGATATTAAAAGTCACCAACCCAACTCCGGAGCAGTTTGAAGCCTTCCGCAATGAGGTGGCAGTTCTCAGGTGAGATGTTGAGACTGATTGTCAACAGGTTACTCTACCCAGCTTGAAAGGGGTGATGTTTTAGAACAGTTTTGTCGACATGATACATGCATCTAGTGTAGGCAGAATATAACAAAAGCTTGTTTACATTTTCCATGTAAGCTCGCAGCCTGTCATATTAAAGTAATTGTTCACCCAGCAATCAATATACTGTTCCCATGTAATCATTTAATGGCCATCCAATTGAGTGAATTGAGTTTAATGCCAGTACAATGTTGCATACTGTACATGTACTGTACTCAACATTAAGTCTGAGAAGTTCAGATTCTGAGCTATCCAGATATGTTTTTATGCAACTGTGACAGTAAATATCCCATGCGGAGTAATACAGTATTGTGAATAAATTTGAGCATGGTGAGCTGGATAGTTGGATCCATCAACAACTCCTAATCCACTTCCTTTGGCAATATTTCACTCAGTAACATTAGGCCTTTTTCATTTCTATGCTGTTCAGTGATCAAGAATTGTGAGATCACAAAACTACAAGTCAGAATTGCCAGTCAATCTTTCATTTAGAAATCAGTCTGAAGTTAGAAACAGACTTTGACAATTGCATAGATAGATATCCTGTAATTCTGACTTTTTAAATCACAATTGAGAGGTCTTTTGTCTTCTTTGTTTGAATTTATTTTAGAAGCAAGGACATAATTCTGGTTAGCTAGCTATTGATTACCCAGGGACAATCAGATAATTTACAAGAGAGCTGCATAGAAGTTTTTACATTTTAACAGTGAATTGTTCGCTGTTTTGCTAAATGTAAACATTACATGTGATGTTAATTTGTAACATTAACTGGGTATTCAAAATAATACTATCATGTAGGCTATGCACCGGGGAATTTTTTTTTTTTAAGCACATAAACAGCACATTCACTCTCAGTATTATCTTAGCTTTGGCTTGAGGACAATTGAGAAAGTCTGAGAGCAGTCTGATCTAGTCTACCTACTGTAGAAGTGTGGAAGCAATGTGTTCAAGTGTGACGAATTTTATGATATCGCTATGCTTTAACTGTTTTTTTGTTTATGATTTCGGTCATATCACCCACCCCTGTTGCCCTGCATAAGCAGTATGTTTGCACGTAATGCATCTGAAGTTTTTTTGTCCTGTTGTCTTTTTGCTTCAGACAGGAAAACTAGACATGTCAACATTCTGTTGTTCATGGGCTACATGACAAAAGACAATCTTGCGATTGTGACGCAGTGGTGTGAAGGCAGCAGTCTCTACAAACACCTCCATGTGCAAGAGACCAACTTTCAGATTTTTCAGCTGATAGATATCGCCAGACAGACTGCTCAGGGCATGGAGTGAGTTTCACATCTTGAGACGGATTGATGTGTCTTCATTTAGTGTGTATCACTTTATTGTATATGTCTCAACAATAATTTATCATGTTTATTTTTTTCCACAGCTATCTGCATGCAAAAAACATAATCCACCGTGAGATGAAATCAAACAGTATCCTTTTATGAGACCATCTAATATCATTCTGTTGTTTAGAGTTTTAAAGACAGGTAGGAAAGGTTTAGCCGTTAGCATTTAGCCTCTGTTCACTAACCATTCATGAAACATTTAATGTTTGTTTTGCACAAAAATGGTAAAAGATACCAGTGGTTTTTATCTTATTTATATGCTTGGACAAAGCATGTCCATGTATAAAAAAAAAAATATAGAGTCACTTATGAATGAACATTTTTGACTTCCACAAAGCCCTTTCTTCACCTGCATACATCTAGCATGGTGTTCCCTATGCTATTCTAGAGTCTTTTATTCTACTTAAAAATGTGCATTCCATATTTGAATGTCATGTTTAGCTCTGCGTCTGCCAATTTACCTAATAATAATTTTTAGCTAGAAGTCTTAAGGTGCGTTCACACCGGACGCGAATGAAGCGTTAAGTGCAAGTGATTTACATGTTAAGGCAATGCAAAGACGCGAATAGACGTCCTGCGACACAAATTAAGCGGTGCGAATGGAGCGAAATGCTGAAGTTGAGAAAATCTGAACTTTGGCGAAAATTCGCGCCGTGTTAACCAATCAGGATTTATTCGCGCAATTCGCGTCTGGTGTGAACGCACCTTTAATGCAGACTAGCAAACACCACTAGACTTTAACTCAGTCACAGACATCTTCTTACATGAAGGCCAGGACAGTGAAGATTGGAGATTTCGGATTGGCCACTGTGAAAGCTATGTGGAGTGGTTTTCAACAGGCGGAGCAAACCTCAGGATCTATTTTATGGATGGTCAGTGAATTGCTCAAAATCCTGCTTTTATTCTAAACAAGTGTCTGTCATTTAGCTTTACCCAAGTTTATGTTCTTTGCTCCTCAGGCTCCTGAGGTGATCCGGATGCAGGACAGCAACCCGTACAGTTTCCAGTCAGATGTGTATTCTTTTGGCATTGTGCTGTTTGAATTAATGACAGGGGAGCTGCCCTACTCACAGTTAGCGAACCGAGATCAGGTAACACAAAACCTGCAAAACAAGATATTCTTAGTCAAGGAACATGGTTTACCCAAGATAACATGTTAGCAACATGTTGCTATCATGTTTCTAGCACGATAAGCAAGTTACTAACATGTTGCTAACATGATTAACAAGTTACTAGCATGATTAGCATGTTACTAGCATGATGCTAGCATGATTAGCAAGGTAATAGTATGATCTTAGTATGATTAGCATGTTGCTAGCATGATTTAGATAAATTACAAATAGTAGTAGATAGAGTGAAAGCTTAAATGGGTTAAAAATAGTACTTAGAAGGGAAGTCTGATTGAGTCTAATTGGCTGCCGGTGATTTTTCAATTCAAGATTTGAATTTTGAGTCTCTAGCGCCCTGATTAGCTTACGTGTCTAAATTTAGTCCCGAGGTGCCACAAAACATGCCAGGAGTCAGACTGGCAGAGACTGTCGTGCTGGATAAACCATTAACCTCTTGTTTATTGAAAGGCTTGTGAAGCATATGTATTGTCCTCTACAGCTGCAGATAAATGTACTATATTTAAAGTGCTATATTTTAATGCTAGTAACTTGCTAATCATGCTAGAAACATGTTACAACATACTAGTAACTTGGTAATCATGCTAGCAACATGCTAGTAACTTGTTAATAATTAGAGGTTGTGATAAAAAAACATAAATTCCCTGATAGAAAATTAATAAAAATGTATTTAAGGTTTGTGCGAAGCATCTTTACTAAGAAGCAAAAGTATGTGTGTGTGCCCTGACAGATTGATTCTGTGATGCTTCGCCACAATAGTTGAGTGAATCTCAAAAAAAGTGTCCAGCTTGTATTGTCTTGATTATTTTTTCTGTTGTCTTAATTATTTTTGTTTGGTTTTTGATCAAAATGTGACCATGGCAGATTTAGTGATTTTATTTGATCTATTTTTTTTATTGTGATTTTGTGATTCATCAGTATTATGTTAAGATTAGACTGTGTGCTGTTGTGTAGTTAATACTAAATATCTAATTTGTATGTAGTGGTTCCCTGTGCTTTCTTAAGCTTTTTATTTACCGTTTTATTTAGATCATTTACATGGTTGGCCGGGGATATCTGTCTCCAGACCTCAGTAAACTCTATAAGAGTTGTCCTAAAGCCATGAAGAGGCTGGTGGCTGACTGTATCAAGAAGTCCAAGGACGAGAGGCCACTTTTCCCACAGGTCGGTTTGCTTTAACAGATTATCAAGCTCAACATACATGATGCAAATTCAATGATTTGATATAGTTGCTGCTTATGTTTTCCAGCATGTAAAAGTTACATATTTGTAAAGATGAACTATTTTAAGCTTTCACACTCGCTAAATATGTTTAGATTCCAATCAGATATGCATAAAAATAGGTTTTAGAGACACAAAGTGAACAAAGCTTATTAGTGTAGATAGGTATTTTAAGCACACACACCCAATATCTTTCTTTTTCGTGTTTAAGTTAATTTAAATAAATGTAATATTACTGTGCTACTTTATTTAGAATTCAAAATATTAGATAAAGATAACATTTTACCATAACACACTGTGTCCACAGATTCTGTCCTCCATTGAGCTATCGCAGCATTCACTGCCCAAAATCAACCACAGCGCCTCTGAACCCTCGCTGCACAGAGCGTCACAGAGTGAAGACATCAGCTCCTTCACACTCACCTCCATGAAGCTGCCCATCTTTTAGAAGTCAAATACTATTGCTTTGTGTTGCTGCAAGCTATGTTATAATTTATTACATTTTTGACTGATAAACCGAATGAGTAAACCCAGAGAATAAGAATTTATTATAAAAAAAAAATAAAATTTCAGCTGAAGAGCTCTATTCACTGCTGATTTTAATCTCAGAAATGAAGGCTGTTTCCAGTTTGCAAGCCAGTGACAGATGCACTTTGACAACTAGATTATAAGTAAACAAGCCTCAGTTTTAAGTGTCTGAAAAGATGTTGCAGTCGATGCTCAAAGGGTGAAAGTGTTTGAATATACAAAATGAGCTTCATGATTTTGTCAGTATTTTGCTATCATTGAACGGCGTCAATATGAGCTCTATTTTTTGATGTATGTTATTGACTAAGTATTTACTGTTAGTCCAAGTACCATTTTTTGTTGTTGTTTTGTTTTCTGTTTTTTGTTAGGGTCAAAAGCAAATATTGTTTGTACAGTATAAAAACTATTACACCTATAAGGAGCCCCAATAAACCACCATGTGAGGATACATCCTGTGTCCCTGTAACAGCTTAAAAACATAATAAACAGTGATTTATGAAATTCAAAATTTGCTAGTAGTGTTATGTAAGGGATAGGGTTAAGGGTGTTTGTAGGATACAAACACATTGCTGTAGTCTGTTTCGATGTTCACGTTATGAAAATAATGTGTATACGGAAATCTCAGGATGAATGCAAAATCAGTTTGAAAACTAAGCTTTTATTAAACACTGCTCAGCTTTATAACATGAGTTCTAACAAACTCTTTAACAAGAGATACCCAACTAAAAACTCCTTCACATTTGCATCAACAACACTGACAGGTGACATAGCAAATAGGAAAAGACATACGTTGCATCTGACATGTGATTGGCTTATATCCAAATGTGAGAATACTACATCCCCCTTTTTTCAAATAATACAACACATGTAAACTTAAAGTGTAAAATACTTCATAACATAATGAGTAAAGAAAGCATTGAATTATCACAAGCTATAGTCACAAACCAGTATGCTAATGTACCATTAGACTAATGTGCAAACATACTGTGTACTGGTATTCACATGGGCGATAATATCACCTACAGATAAATGCAAACTTCACTGAACATTTGGAATGCATTGAACATTAGATTTTTTTTTGGAAGGGCAGCGATCCGCCTACACCCTTGTAAAATCACAGATCCAGAATGACTCTGGGCTTTATCTGTCATCCATATCTGGTATTGTAAGTGTTGCATATGGGCAGTCCATCAGTGTTGTCAGGTGTGTGTGAAATGTCATTGTGTGGTGCTATGCTGGTTGGTGTTGCACAAGGTTCGGCACCTTCATGCTGGTATGTCAGAATTGTCAATCTGAGATTCCCTTGTGTCCAAGAGGTGACATCTGTTTTGTCTGTACTCCTGTCCATCATCAGTACGCAGATGATATTATCTCTCGGTGTTGGCTGCTCTGACTATAACAGCTGGCTTCAAGTATCCTTGCACCTGTACTTGAACTGGCTGTCCTTCCTTGAGCTGAGACAGGGGTCTTTGCAACCTGTCGTAGTAGCTTTTTTGGTGTTGTTGCTTGTGCAAACTCTTTGCAGCTGACAACCTTTGGCAGAAGCTGCTGATTGGTATTGGGTAAGGTTGACCGCAGACAGCAGCTCATTAACAGCTGGGCTGGTGATTTGAATCCATCCACAGGGCTGTTGCGATACTCCAGGAGACTAAGGTATGGGTCACTTTGGTCAGCATTGGCCTTTTCCAGCAACATCTTTGCAGTGTGCTCAGATTTCACTGCCAAACCATTACTTTGCGGGTGGTATGGGCTTATGGTAGTATAAAGAAATTCCCATGTTCTTGCATATGTTTCAAAGTCACCAGAGCTTTACTGGGGGCCGTTGTCTGAGATAACAGCTTCTGGGATGACGTGGCGTGCAAAAGATGCCTTTAGTTTACTTATCACAGCAGCTGAGGTTGTATTCTGTAGCTTGTTCAGCTCAAAATACCTGCTGTAATAATCAACTGTCACAAGATAGTCCTCATTGTTCCAGGTCAACAAATCGGTAGCCACTACTTGCCATGGCCTGTCTGGGACTTTGTTATTGATCATGGGCTCTTTGGTGTTGGAGGGGCGATACGTGAGGCAAATTGAGCACTTGCTAATCATGTTCTCAATTTCTTTCACCATCGCAGGCCAGAACATGATGTCACGGGCACTCTGCTTGCTCTTCTGAATGCTTAAGTGACTGGCATGTACCCTTAACAGCATGTCTGATCGAAGACTTGTGGGAACTACAATCTTCTCATCTTTGAAGACTATTCTGTGCAGGTATGAAAGCTCATCATGGTGGTTTCAGAATTCAGACACACTCAGGGGGCATTTTCTTTTCTCATCAGGCCAACCTCTTTGTATGACCCCTGTCAGTATCTGGAACTGCAGGTCTTTGAGTTCTGATGTCCTCCAATTTTAAGTCACTGACAGGAAGACTGCTGTACACTGTGTGGACCTTAATATCCATTCCTTCACTGAGGCTCGTATCCTGATCAGTCAATGACTTTCTGGACAACATGTCTGCAACAGGAATGTTCTTGTCTGGTTAATGTATAATAGTAAAGTTATACTTCTGAAGCTGAAGGACCATCCTTTGAAGCCTTGGGGGAACTGATCCTAGGGTCTTCAGCATGATTGACTCAAGGGGCTTGTGGTCACTCCCAACAATGATTGGCGGACGTAGATGTATTGATGGAAACACTTACAGCCAAATAGTATGGCAAAGTTATTTTTCAATTTAAGCATAATTGATTTCGCTCTCAGAGAGGGACTTTGATGAGTATGCGATAGGTCTTCCATCCTGCATCATTACTGCCCCCAATCCGTACTTGGAGGCATTGACCTGTAATCTGAGCTCTTTGAGCGGATCAAATAGGCTAAGACTGAGCCTGGTTCGCATGTGAGTAGCTCTTTCATCTTCTTAAAAGCTTTGTCATGTTGGACATCCCAAACAAACTTGACTCCTAAGGAGCTGTTGCAATGGCGCGTTGACATCGGAAAGGCTAGGTGCAAATTTGGAGAGATAATTGATCATACCTAGCACTGTCTCGAGTTCTCCTTTGTCTTTAGGTGGTTCCATGTCTCGCACAGCAGCGACTTTGGCTGGGTCCAGCTCCACCCCTTCAGAAGTGAGAAGGTGTCCAAAGTAACTCACCTCTGTAGTAGGTCTGCACGATATATATCGTACGATATATTATGCGCATCTCATCAGTAAAGCCGGTTCTTTGATTAGCGCCGTAATCTC
>JAUCMT010000054.1:168471-178665 GCA_032357475.1 Enteromius thamalakanensis | reverse complement strand
TTTAAAGAATTCTGCTGAACCAATACCATGGGTAAGCTTTATTTACTTTAACTTATATAACTTTATGTCGCATACGATGTAGTATATTGTAATAAGCAGCAGCTATTACTACTCCCCACCAGGAGGTGGTACAGTGGTGTTCAATGATGTAGTGACGTTCTGAGAGTAAAAGTGACCTGACTTGCACCATCGCCTTGTCTCCGTCCTTTGTACTTGTTATACAGTTAATAACAACAGCAACCCACGTTAAACTAGTACATAGTACAACATAAAGCATAAAGCTACAACATGGTGTCAGAAGTTTGCAAGTCCGTGTGAATAGAGACCGCGACGCAAGTAAGCTAGCTGAAGATTAGCAGAAGTTGCTAACGGCATGGAGCAATTCAAACCACCATCGCCGCTACTGCTCACCGGCAATTTATCTGAGACCTGGCGCAGATGGGAACAAAGATTCAGGTTGTATATGACTGCTTCAGATGCGTTGGAGAAAGATGAAAAGGTTAAAATAGCCATTCTTCTTCACACTATCGGCGAGGAGGCGCTAGAAGTGTACAACACACTCACTATAACTCCAGCCGGAGAAACGCTAGCAATGGAGGACATTCTGAAAGCGTTTAAGGACTATTGTAGCCCACAAAAGAACGTTGTTTTTGAGCGCCATCAGTTCTGGTCATACCCAATGTCAATAGGTGTATCAGTGGACAGATATATCATAGAACTCCGTCAGAAATGCAAAAATTGTGAGTTTGGAGTTAATGAGGACGATATGATCAGGGACAAATTGGTGTTCAGCATAAATGACACTAGACTAAAAGAGAGATTGCTTCGCGACAACGACCTCACATTGCGTAAGGCAAAAGAATTATGCAGATCAGCAGAGGTGGCTAAGTCACAGATTCAAGCTATGCAGTCAACAGCTGTCGCCCAAGACGCGTCAGTGGACGCGCTGAGAAAAGCAACAGGACACATTAAATCTGAACACGGTAAAAATAAAAGGAGCAACATCATGCAAAAGGTTTGTTACAAATGTGGCAATAAGCACGAGCCCCAACAGTGTCCAGCTTATGGTGCAACATGTCACAAGTGTAAAAAAAAGAACCACTTCTCAAAAGTATGCAGAGCAGATACAGAGAAAAGTAGTAACTACAAGAAAACAAAAACTGTCAATAACATAGAGACTGAAGTGGATTCATTGTACATAGGCATGGTGTGTAGTGACAAATGTAAAAATGAAAGTTGGAATGAAAATGTAGCAATCGGAGATGTGTCAGTCACCTTCAAGCTTGACACAGGTGCGGATGCAAATGTGCTCCCCAGATCAGTTTACAACAAATTACCAGGGGCGCCTCAGTTACAGCCCACAAAGACTGTGCTCATAGCTTTTGGTGGAACCCGTATACATGCAGATGGTGTGGTGTCTCTTGAATGTGAAACACAGAAGTGCAAGGCTGTGCTTGACTTTCTTGTATCTAGCCATGCAGATAAGCCAATCCTAGGTGGACAAGCATGTGAAGAGCTGCATCTGGTGAAACGAATTGAGACCCTTGCAATTAAATCTCCGAAACTTGCCAAACCACCTTCTACAAAAGAAGAGCTTGTGAAGATGTATGCCGATGTGTTCACAGGTTTAGGTGAGTTCCCTGGAGTTCACCACATACACACTGATCCAACTGTAACACCTGTGATTCACGCATGCAGAAACGTGCCTCTCTCCATAATTGACCCACTGAAAAAGACATTACAGGACTTACAAAACAGAGATGTTATAACACCTGTCACTGAGCCTACAGATTGGGTCAACAGCCTTGTCGCCACACAGAAAAAGAACGGAACACTAAGGGTGTGTTTGGACCCTGGTGATCTGAACCAAGCCGTGAAACGCCAGCACTACTCCATCCCCACACACGAGGATGTTCGCAGCAAGCTAGCTGGAAAATCCATTTTCACCATATTAGATGAAAAAGATGGATATTGGCAGATCAAACTGGATGAGCCGTCATCGAAGCTTTGTACCTTTAACACACCGTGGGGCCGGTATCGTTTCCTCCGGCTCCCATTTGGGATTAAATCCGCTAGCGAGGTTTTTCAGCAAAAGAATTGTGAGACTTTTGGTAACATCCCTGGTGTGTCTATCATTGCAGATGATATGATAATTGCAGCAACATCAGAGCAAGAGCACGATGAAATCCTGCAGAAGGTTATGGAGAAAGCAAGAGCAGCGAACGTGAAGTTTAACAAGGACAAGATTCAGTTCAAAGTTGACACAGTGAAATACATGGGCCATGTCATCACAGCAGCAGGACAGAAAGCAGATGTTTCAAAGATTAAAGCTATTGTCGACATGCCGACTCCTGATGACAAACAAAGCCTTCAACGTCTGCTTGGAATGACAAAGTTTTTAGCACAGTACATTCAAAACGAAGCATCACTCACAGCACCTTTAAGACAGTTACTCAAAAAGGACACAGTGTGGCAGTGGCAGCCACACCACACAGCAGCGTTACTGACACTCAAAACAACGCTCACACAAGCGCCAGTGTTGAGATTTTATGACCACAAGAAACCGTTAACACTGCAAGCCGATTCTTCAAAAGATGGACTAGGTGCGTGCCTGCTACAGGAAGGGCAACCTGTATGCTATGCGTCACGAGCACTCACGGACACTGAAAAAAGGTATGCACAAATAGAGAAAGAGCTACTAGCCATTGTGTTTGCCACCAAACGGTTCCACCAGTATGTCTATGGAAGACCGGTGACCGTGCAGTCAGATCATAAACCCCTAGAGGTGATAATGCGTAAACCGCTATGCAAGGCACCAGCAAGGCTACAAGGAATGCTGCTGCAACTACAGAGGTATGATCTCGCTGTCACATACACACCCGGCAAACACATGTACATAGCTGATGCACTCTCACGGGCCAC
The DNA here is from genome assembly GCA_032357475.1 of Enteromius thamalakanensis. Taxonomy (NCBI): domain Eukaryota; kingdom Metazoa; phylum Chordata; class Actinopteri; order Cypriniformes; family Cyprinidae; genus Enteromius; species Enteromius thamalakanensis. Next base: position 175,743 of record JAUCMT010000054.1, on the reverse strand, counting down.
AACTACCAGTGACGAAGGAGTTGTCATTGAAAACACAAGTGATGAAAGAGTTGTGTATGCTCTGGAGGCCACCGCAGCACTGAGTGAAAAAACGCTGAGCGACCTGAAAACGGCTGTCGCAGCAGACAGCGTGCTACAAGCTGTGCGTGAAAGACACCTTAATGGATGGCCAGCCAAAAGGAAAGGTTTGGACAGAGGACTCCACAGCTACTGGCCTATGAGAAACAATATCAGCATCCACAAAGACATTGTCATGATGGGGGACAAGATTGTAATACCACAAAATTTTAAACATGCGATCCTGGAGAAGCTGCATCTCGCCCACCAGGGCATACAGCGCACGAAAGCCAAAGCAAGAAAGGTACTGTACTGGCCTGGCATGTCACATGATATAGAGACCATGATTGAAAAGTGTGAACAATGCCAACAAATGCAGCCAAAGAACCAGGCAGAGCCGCTTGTTCCACACCCGATTCCAGAGCTGCCATGGATAAAAATTGGAGCAGACATCTTCGAACTGAATGGTCAATCATATCTTCTGTTAGTTGATTATTTGACCAAATACCCAGAAGTGCTTAACCTGCCTGACAAAACTGCATACTCAGTGATTCAAAAGATGAAGTCTGTCTTTGCAAGACACGGGATTCCCAAAGAGATAGTAAGTGATCACGTTCCATTTGCCAGCTACGAGATGAAATCGTTTGCAGCATCTTGGGAGATTAAGCTAACCTTTTCTAGTCCCGGTTTTCCTTCTTCAAATGGCATGGCAGAGCGAGCTATAAAGACTGTTAAGCATGCACTTAAAAAAGCTATACAAACTGGAACAGATCCGCATCTAGTGCTGTTGTCTCTGAGGAACACTCCAGTTACAGGACTGAATGTGTCACCTGCACAGATGCTAATGGGACGAGTTCTCCGCAGCACGCTGCCATGTACCAGTGCTGTGTTGAGACAGTCAGCTCCACAGAACATTCACAATAAAGTGCGTGGCATGCAGTCAAAGCAGAAACACCACTTTGATCAGCATACAAGACCACTGCCTGTTTTGACTTCAGGTGATACTGTGCACATGCAAACACGACGCGGTTGGGAGCCAGCCGTTGTAGTTCATCAGCGAGAGGAACCACGCTCTTACACTGTGCAAACACCAGAGGGAAAGATGCTCAGGAGGAACAGGAGACATCTGAGAAAGATTCATCCAAGCCTGTTTAAGGACACATCCCTGGACCCAGATGAACTGTCTACTCACACCCAAGAGACAGTTATGCAACCAGCAAGTGACACCCCACAACAATCTCATCCTGCAAGTATGGACAATACACCCACATGCTACACACGCAGTGGCCGAGCGATAATACGCCCTGCCAGGTATAGAGACTAAGTGATTAGTGAGCTTGAAGGCACTCTATCCTGTACCTGAGTTGTTCTGTACGAGTTAGATAAATGTTGGTTGAAAAGAAGAGAGAAGATGTGTCATGTTTTATACGTTTATTTTGACATGTCTCATTCAATTTGTCATATGTTCATATGTTACACAACATTGTGCTGATATGTATTTACACTGTTCAAGTGAAAGGCAATCTAAGGTGTGCTTTATTTAATGTTTCAAGAACACAATATTGTTAATGTTCCTACAACTTGAAAGGTGCATTTATGATACATAATATTGGAGTTAAGATGTATCTTTATCTAGGAAAAAGAGGGATGTAGTGTATTGTAATAAGCAGCAGCTATTACTACTCCCCACCAGGAGGTGGTACAGTGGTGTTCAATGAAGTAATGACGTTCTGAGAGTAAAAGTGACCTGACTTACACCATCGCCTTGTCTCCGTCCTTTGTACTTGTTATACAGTTAATAACAACAGCAACCCACGTTAAACTAGTACATGGTACAACATAAAGCATAAAGCTACAACATCATTCAGTCCAAAACGAAATACTGACTTTCGTCACACGTGAATTGAGGAAGCAGATCACTAAATCGATTCACATATTCCTCCATCGATAGCTGGTCTTGCCTTAACGAAAGCAGGGTCTACAATGACAAACAAGTACTGTACATCCGAGGCAAAGACAATAGAATAATCCACAAGTGTAGCAGAGTTTGGGCGATTGGTGAACAGTATCCAATGGGGTGAGGCTAAATTCAGAGCATGGAAGGTCGAGAACAGTAATCCAACAAAGAGAACAAAGAAAACGGGAAACTCAGGGAAACACGAAGGGCTGACAAAGGGGAAAAACAATAGTTACATCCACAATGACGAACGACTACACATTTTACAAATGGGGCTTATAAACACGTGATAACAAGATTAAGGGGAGTGTCCAGGGCAACAGACAAGGAGGGGGGGGACACTGAGTTCACGCAACACTGGCACATCCAGCTGATCGTTACAGTTACAGTTAAACCACTGATGGCAGATGAACTATTCTGATGATGTCTTTCATATTTTTGAAATGGACCTTACAGTGTTCATTACTTGGCAGTCAATGGCATAGTCACAAACCTCCCAGTTTTTTATCCATAATATCTTTCAGAGAACAAACAAAGTTTTTAGGGGTTTTAAACAATATGGGGGAGTGGAGTGGAGTAACACTTTAAGTGCCTTTTAGGCCCCAAATAAGCAAGCCAAATGCAACAGTAATGCAAACTGAATAAAAAAAGTTACTGTAGTTTTGACTGCTAAGCTGATGAGCTCTATATCAGTACTCAGCTCTGTATTTTTTCAGTGCCTGATGAAACATCGGACAAAAAATCTCACCAAATAATTATAAAGAAGCTCTGTCAAATATCTGTTGTCAGTTAGGAACCTGGGTGTACTCAACCCAGTCTCACAGCAGTTCATGACTAAATCACAAAATTTATATTTAATCTTGTGGCAGGTACATGTTTATTTAGTTATTTTCGTAAGTCCAGCACGAATGGATGCATCCAATGGAATCTTAGTTTAAAGAACATGCACACTTGATTTCGATAGTCCATTTAGACATTATACTAACTTTGAGTAACTACATGTCAACCACATGTCAGCTAATTCTCATTAATTTACAACTACATGTATACTAACTCTCAGATTAGACTGTTAGGGTACGTTGACATATACTTGCAAAGCTTTGGTCAGTATGTAGTGTGTTGGGGACCCAACAAAATAAAGGGCTGCCGTCAGCATTGTGTGCAGGTCCGCCAGAGGGGGGCGACCAAGAGGACTCTGCGACCTTCTGCTCCGATTCGGCTGATGACCTGGGAGAGCAGCGCGATCGGGGTATAAGCAGTGCATCTCTGCCCATCTCAGAGGGGAAAGTGCCGTGTCCATACACTTTTTAAAAGCTCATTGGACCAGGAAGAGACCCAAGAGCTGGACCGTGTAAAAATGCTGTCCCCTTGAAGGCAAATCTCAAGAATGGCCTGTGTTGAGAGGCTATTTGTACATGAACGTACGCATCTTTCAGGTCCAGTCTGTCAGCTGTATTTGCGAGAGAATGGCTTTAAAGTGAGCATTCTGAACGGCCATTTTATCAGGGTGCGATTCAGATGTCTCAGGCCGAGACCGCTATCTCGCTTGGGGGCTAAAAAGTACTGTCTGTAAAACCCTTTTCCTCTTCCTGCATTGGTGACAAAATGTGCCGTGCCCCTTTAAGAGCAGTGCTTTCACTTCGGTCCGCAGCACATGAGCGGTGCGGCTCGCAACTGAAGTGTTGACGACAACGGGGTCCCGACTCCCTACCCCTTGAGGAATAGAAAAAAAAAAACTTCCAGCCGACCTTCAGCGACTTTAAGTGGCTTTGCATTGGCTGCTGGAGCTGAGTCAGTGAAATGTGAAGGACAGCGTTCCTTTTAATCGGCCTAAAGATCAAAACCACTCAAGAAGAGGGGTACTCATGATCAATGTGAGCGAAACCACAGGCAGACCAAAGCGCTGACACTGACCGAGAAGATGGAGGGAGGGAGGAGGGGCTGTGAGCTGTCTGTGACGGCGTCCCGTTTAGATGACTTATAAGGATTGTGCAGCTCGGCAACGAGGTGCACTAATCCTCACATGAAACACACACTGGGGAGGCAGATTATGTCTGCATAATTCACTCAAGCATACTCAATCTCAACCGCGAATAAAGTTTCGCCCTCGGGAGGGGAGAACATGAGTCAGCGAGCGCACGCAGCTAGACTGTGAAGCAGCCTCGTGGTAAGAAGAGATTTAAGTCTTACCTGTTAGAAGACTTTCTCTCTTGCCGGATGCCGGCAGGGGAACTATCCAGCTGCAAGGGCATCTTCAAACTCAGTAGAAAATTGCTCTTTTAGACGCCGGATGGTGGCAGGGCAATCGTCCGTCTGCAGTGGCATATTCAACGCCGCAAGGAGTCAGGGGCAGCAAAGATGCACGTCGCTGAAGGAGAAGAAATCTGAAGACCTGGCGTGAAGCAGGTAAGCTTCGGCAGGAGCCACGGCCATTGGTCGGCGTAACACGGCTCCCACACGATTGGTTTAACGAAGTACCACTGCATCAACCAATGGCCATGCAGTTTCACTGCGTGATTAAAAAAGGCGTCAGTTAGGCGGAAAAAATGAGTTTTTCCCATAGTGTCTTATTAAACGCAGTATGAGTGAAAGTGTTGAAAGGGAACTTACTTGAATAAATATGAAAGAAATAAATAAATCTACTTTAGTGAAAGAAAAAAAATTGCCTTCACATTATATATTTAAAATGAAGGAGATTATCATACATTTTTAAGTAAATTTGATACAATATTTTGTTTTCAGTAGTTCAGTAGATTTTATTTGGTGTGAACGGTTTCTTTTGTTTTGCTTTCAATGTAAGCAGGCCTCAAGAGGAAGGACACACAAAGAAACTATGATGTACAAATAGGAATTGGTAAGCACCCTGTATTAGATTTCAGGTTAAACAATTTACCCTGGATGAGCCTGAATGAGCCAGCAGAGGTCAGTATACACACAATATTGACTGTATTCTTTCAAAATATAAAACAAAGGATGTCACCTCATTCAGAGCTTGATCATTTTGTTACAATCCAAAAAAGTTTACAAATTATATATTATGGAATAATATTATTATATTAAATTAAATTAAATTTAAAGAATTAAATAATTAAATGATTATAGACTGTGTTCATATATATTGTATTTATAACATTTCTAATAACATTTTGTAAATAAAAAACATGTTAAGTCATTATTACTATTAAATATTGTAAAATGAAAGCACATTCAAATATTTATACATTTATTATATATTATACATTTTCATCCACCACTTTTATTTTTTTCTTTTCCAAAACTCAAAGGACAAAATGACCTCGGCCGCTCTAGAATCATAACTGATCCAAACAAGCCTTCCTGTGAAGTGTGCTCTCTGAGGATTGCCCAGCAGATTTTCTCATTTTCTCACTTTCTTACAAGACTCTTTACAAGTTTACAAGGGACAGGCTTTGGCACATATCTGCAAAGAACATGGAGAGACAAGCTTTAAACGGAAACAACACTTTAGGTCAATGAAATTCAGGCCCATGCATGGCAAACCACTGAAAAAATTTTATTAATGTGTGATAAATGCACGCCGTTTAAAATGATGCTTGTAATTTGAGCATCGTCTATGGTTTTAAATGTAAAGCTTTACTATTGCATCATTTCCAGGCTGATACAGCTACTGGATTTGCATAATTGCTTGTAGATTATTTTAGCATTATCCAGCATTTTGCACAACCCCCTTCTGAGGAGGATGTGGCCACATCCTAAGGGGAAAGCGTGTCTAAAATAGATCCTATAAGTAAGTGCAGTACATGCACAAATGTGGGACTGTGGCCTGCAGGAAAACTTGAGTCATGCTGGCAAGATCAGACTCCTGCAGATGACAGCATACCATGCCCTATTACTAAACACATCATTTCCACAGCTAGCGTTGGTCACCATTGCCAATTGGAAATGAAAAGGAAAGGTTCACAAAACGTGTGTGTCGGTGTGCACAGGGACGTGTTGTGGGCTTCTGACCGGAGAAAAACCGGAGCTTCATTCATTGTGTCAGCCTCACTGCTGGCAATGGCATAACCTCTACGAGACAACACGGTCAGTCTTGATCACAGTCTAACCATGCACACAAACAGAACCTGTCAGCCCGTCTCAGTGTCAGGGTTGGTTTCACCAGGCGTCTCTGCCTATCAGTCATTCTCCATTCACTCTCGTGCCATATCTTTCAGCAGTGGCTGTTTGCTCAGACTGCAATATTTTGTAGTCATTGATACGAGATGCATTGATTGGCCTTAATTGCATTTGTTTAATGCTAAGAAAAAATACATTTTTATATTCATGTGCTTAAAAAAATACCCTGCAATTGTACTTTCAGTTTACTAAACTATACTTAAGGTCTGCTAAATTGGTGCAGCTATTTTGTACTTAATGCACTTTAATTGTGCAGAAGTAGTGGTGAAGTACATCTACATATATACTTAGTATACTTAATTTTGTGCTAAAGTGAAACTATTGCAGGTACACTTTAAATATTTTGCATTTCAAGACAATTCTCATCTAAAGTGACACTAAACTATTTTAGATTTACTATTAATAATTGTAGTTGTTGCAAATGTTTTTTGACAGAAAAAATACTAATTTAATTGAACATGATTTGGAGAATCAAATGCCTGTTTATATAAAAGGTCTAACAGCTGAAAATGTATAGGTCAGAGATTGGGTTGTGTTTAAGCACATCTGTGAAAGAGACAAGATATATACTATAAAGATAAGCAAAGCTGAACAAAGAAAAAAGAGGAGATAAAGAGATAGAGAGACAGAAAGTTGATTTTAAACAGGCCACTGACTCTTAGCTCACAGTGCACAAGACAGTTAAGGGTGGTGTAGGGATAACTCTGTGAATGTCCTCGAGTGGCTTAGCCTGACTTGACCCTGATCGAGCATCTTTGGAGATACAGCACTGATAGTCCCCATCCAAACTGACAGATCTTGAGGATCTCCAGACAAAAACAGCAGAAAATCACCAAAGCAAACCATATGCCTGCAAAACAAAACTCAATAATTAAATGACATATAGGGAATTTATTGAGACGTTTCCTTACCACATTATTTGGGGGAACAATTTTATTTATTTACTATGAATTTTTAACTAGTAACTAATTTGCTGCTAAATATTCTGTATGGTAGTTGTTAAGTTTGGGTCTGGGATGGATTAAGGCAGGGGTGTCAAACTCAGTTCCTGGAGGGCCGGAGCCCTGCAGAGTTTAGTTCCAACCCTGCTACAACACACATAA
>JAUCMT010000054.1:154205-168371 GCA_032357475.1 Enteromius thamalakanensis | reverse complement strand
TCAGGTGTGTTTAATTAGGGTTGCATCTAAACTCTGCAGGGCTCCGGCCCTCCAGGAATTGAGTTTGACACCCCTGGATTAAGGGATCTAAAGAATGGTCATGCAGAATAAGGCTTTAATATGGAAAGGAATGGATGTGACATGTGGCCAGGTATGGTTGTGCACACACACACACAGCAGTGAGGAGTGATCAACCACTCACACACGCACTGTGAACACACACCCGGAGCAGTGGGCAGCCATTGCTGCAGTGCCCAGGAAGCAGTCAGTGCCTTGCTCAAGGGTCTCACCTCTGTCGTGATAATGAAGGTGGAGAGAGCGCTGGATATTCACTAACCCCACCCACAATCCCTGCCAGACCTGGGACTCAAACCCACAAGTCCAACTCCCTATCCATTAGGCATTGACCCATATGTCCTTTGTAAATACTAATAAACAGCCAATATGACAGCAATGTGCATGCTAATAAGCAACAAGATAATCAAGAAAATTGTTCCCTAAATTAAATAAAAAATGTGAAACACAAAAGATATTTTAAAATTAAAAAAAATAATCAGTGGTAAATCAGTTGATATTTGAAATAGCATGATGCTTCTGTCTCATTATATGTGTGCACCCAAAAATGCATAATTATGAATAATAAAAACCTTTTTTTAATTAATGTTCATCTTAAATGCAAATGAAATGGACTTTTTACTGATTCTGCTGCCTTTGACATGATGCATTGACAGGATACATGCAAGTGAAACCTTGTGTTGCTATCAGGGAATTGTGATAACATTCAGATAATATATGACATGTTAAGTGTCAGAGTATCAGCAGATGAGTGCTGGCTCTAATCTAAGAGACATTCGCTATTCAGCAGGCTGCTTATTAGTGCTGATCCACTGAACACTTCTAATAAGAAAAGTGACCTATTGCCCAAGCAGCAAGCAGCAATGTTTCTCCTCTCACATCTCTCTGCGTCGTCTTCTGGCAGTCACACACTCAGGCATGTGTGCTAAAGATGTTACATAACTCTCCCATTCACTCATCAAAGGCTTGCTGTACGGAAGGAACACGCTGCTCTCGTCAGCTTCGTCTGCATTCGTTTACCTCAGTACAGCACTAAAACAAGATAAACACCCAGCTGTGCTCAAAACGCATGCAGTGTCGTACACCAAGTATATTATATTTTAGAAGATTTTTAGGTAGCACAGTTTAATTTGTGCTCAGAATAGTGTGAGTCATCTAATATATTGTTGTGCACTCATTTAATGCACAGTAAGGTAATAATACGGCATTACAATTAATTAATGATGACAGAGAGTTTTTCACTTTAATAACTACCATTATGGATTTATATTCATTGTTTGAGGAGGAACAGCCTGTGATTTAGGTTTTTGTGTGCTGCTATAAAATGCTGTCTGTGCTTCTGTCCATTCAAAGGCATGTGGGGACTGAAATAATGTCTCTCTGGGCAGAATATGACCCCTCCAGCTAAATTAACCCAGTAAAGTTTTGATTCTAAGCATACTGGATGAAAAACAGGAAAGAAAAGAAAGACAGCGAGAACTAATGCAGAACTCACTGCGTAGGCGCTGGGTCTGTGAAAGGAAACAACGATGACATCAACTCTCTGTTGAGGTTAATGCACAATTAGTGAATAACCAGAACAGGTCAACTTTATGGGCTCAATCGAATGGCATGAAAACAGGTTCAGTTAAACTGAATTGATTCAGGAGAAACTGCATTACAACACTGTCTGTTATATTTCACTAGTTGAATTTACTCGTTTAACAAAGTCATCTTCAATGTTGAATTTTCAGTACAACTGAACTTCAGATCGCCAAAAAAGATTTAGAAAATCTTTTTAAAAAATTCTAAAATGTTTTATTTTTTCCTTTTTTTTAAACTTACCATTATAGTGATTCGCCTTACCTTTGGTTGAACACTTAGAACTTATGTTGCAAAAATTTTCTTCCTATTATTCTTCTTATATAATATGGGGTGCTGTGTGTACATTAATGAGGGGAAAACTTAACTTAAATGATTTTAGCAAATGGCCGCAATATAACAAAGAGTGAAAAATTTAAGGGGGTCTTAATACTTTCCGTACCCACTGTATACTGGGATGTTGCAGAAGAGATCTGTTTACCACCCACGTGGTGATAATTAGGTAAACGACATCCTTCGCCTCTGCATGAGTTAATTTTTAATCCTAATCCAATTTGCATGTTAGCCACATTCAAAGCAAGCAATGATTAAAAGTTCTAGGTTAGTTATGTATAGATTACAGTTATGTTAACGATGGTACTAGATAAAAAAAATTATATAAACATTTGCAACTCTATGACTAATAATGAACACTTAGCTTTATTATTCTTGATCAAAAGCAGGATAAAACCGGAGAGAGTATAGACTATATATAGAATAGGTAGAATGTTCACATGCTTGCAAAGCATCCTATACTTTAGTATTTCTGTTGAGAAAAATAAAGTGTTAGCATATATTTAGCAGTTAAACGAAAATGTGTCATATAACAAATTCATCTGATCTGATTTGATCTTATATTACTGATGAAATGTAATTTTCGAGTCTAAAATTAATGCTCTGTGCACTGAAAGCATGTGACATAACATATCCCACATCCATGTTGAAAAAATACATTGACAGAAAAGCTTTATTTTATTGGTTGAAGGGCATAAAGGAGTAAACCTGTAAAGGAGTTGCTCATAGTTTTGGATCAAGATGTTCACCTAAAGAGCCGCAGAGTTAAGCAAGGGCCATGGGCCGTGTTGTGTTCTGAGGGCGATTGGACCAGGCAGAGTTTCACAGCATATGAACATACACTTACTCTTATCACACTTGACATTTTCTGTTTTAGGGTCCAGCCATGCACACAGCATACGCAGCAGACCACTGGGCTGTAATGGGGAGTGATAGACTCTGACGAGTCACACTTAAACTAACCCTGTGTTTGTGCATGTGCATGCAAGAGAGAGGCCGTAGTGGTGAATACAACCAGTGCTCTAGTTTCTGTGTTACATTTCTCTCACATACTAGAGGAGCTGACATCAACTGATGGCCTAAGTAAATAGATACAGCTGAGTTGAGTTTTTAAGCATTTTTTGTTCAATTTCTACGACTTAGTGCCACCAAAAAAAAAAACACATCTGAAACTATGAGAATAAAGTCGTAATATTACGAGATTAAAGTCGAAACTACGAGAATAAAGTCATAATGTTACGAGATTAAAGCCGAAACTACGAGAGTAAAGTAGAAATATAATATTTAGTATTGTGCACTTGTAAATGACCCGGATGGAGAGAAGGCCACCAGATATAAGCATATTTGAATATTGTTTTGTCCGAGCGGCCGCTTGATGTTACTGGGATGAGATCTAATTATTCGCGGAAACCGCTTAATATCAAGAATATGATATTAAATAGGGACAGTATGCTTGGAAATAATATTTCAAGTCTTCCATTGGGTTCGTTATAGTGCGCCACTCAATAGCAATAAGTTAGTAATTTTATTACCAAATCTCAGCTTTCAGTTTTTTAGCAAAATACTGTATTGTAAGGTCCGCCTATTTTGTGCGGATACGTGTCTTGCTTCCGTTTACTGCAGCGAAAAACTCCTAGGATATTTCTAACTCCTGATTTTAGGTTTAATTTAAAATTTGATCCTTAAGTTTTACACTTAGGTCTGCTTTAACTTTTGAGGTTACCTGGTTTTAATCTGACTCCAATTTTTAAGTAATTATTAAGTTTAGATTGTAATATTAAATTTAGGTGTTCTAGTTACTTTGATTTGGACACTTGACTATTTCTAAACATGCCATACTTTCTGTTCTACATTCTGCATGCTCTACTAAATGAGAAAGATTTCGACAGTCTGGAATAATCAAGAAATAATTTATTCGTCAAGTACAGTTAGCCAATTGACATAATTAAAACAATGTTAAATCCAATTCAGCTCTAATTTAAAATGAATGCATACTTTGATACTTCAAGAAAGAGTATTGATCCAATTTACATAGTTTAAACATTTAGTTTCAATTTCAATTACAATTTAGAAGAATTACACTTGGTTTCAAATTTAAAGAAATGCATACACAAGCCATTAATCCATTTGAGGTTTACATTCTTTTGTCATTTACCAATTTTTGAGAAAAGGTTGGATCTCTCCAACAGTGTATATGACTACTGAGAACTTTAGACCATTGTACCAGTCGCATTAATACCTTTAAATTAACACGAAGCACAACATTGAAAGAACAATATCTTCACAAGATATGATGTTTAGTTTTGATGACTCTTCTGGATCACACTCCTGAGAAGCTGCGTGACTGCAGGGCGTAGCGACTTGGGGAGGGGAGGGGGTAGATAGTAAAATGTGGGGTGGCCATTTACAGTCCCAGGGTCAGAGTTTTATGGTGTCATCTGCCAGTGTGCGAGAGACTTTTTGCCTTGCCTTTCTCACCCTGGACAGGGTAAATATTATTTTTTTTACAGACGTGCAAGTTCAGTTTTCCTGGAAAGATTAAATTAAAATTTCTTCAAACTTTACATCAGGACTAACTTATTGTTTCCATCCAGGCGTCATCTCCATTCCCACACATTCATCTGCCCCTCCTATCCACTTCAACTGAGCCAGACACAGTGGATGCTCTAATAAAAAAAGAATTAGACTTATGATTTCATGATTGGCCCTTTTCCCGGCCAGCCCCACCTTTCAGTATCTACCGAGTCAGCCCCATAGGCATTGCAACTCGAAAATTTTCAGGAAAAAAGAGGCTCATTATTGACCTCTACTCTCCCCATAATTCCCCGACCCCCAGCATTAGCAGCCTAATTCCCCTAGAAGAATTCTCCCTCCAATACCACAACGTAAAACCAAGCCATCGAACTCATCAAAAACAGTTGGCAAAGGAGCTTGGATGGCCAAAGTAGATATTACCTCCGCCTTCAAAGTCATGCCCATCCACCCTGACTTTTGGCATCTCTTTGGCATCCAATGGCGAAATCTTTTTTTATTTCGCAGTCCGCCTTACCTTCCGATGTAAAAGCAGTCCCAAAATATTTGACATGCTTTTCGAAGCCATCTGCTGGATTCTCCACAATAACTATCAAATTCACCATCTCATCCACCTCCTCGATGATTTGCTCATCATTTCCCCCCCACATGTGCCGCCAGCAGCAGACATTTCCACTGTCCTCAAAGTTTTCAATAAACTAGGCATTCCCATCGCCCAGAAAAAAACCTTAGGCCCCAGTACTAAAATCAAATTTTTGGGCATCATCACCTTTATGAAACTGCTTGTGACCGATGTGTTTTCTAAGTGTTCTGTCTTTTTAAGTAAAATGCCAGCTGTCTTTGGTTTGTGACCTTGGGTGAGCAAAGGGGTATAAAGTGGGGAAGAACAACCCCCTCCTTTGTGACACTCAGCAGGAAACTGTATGACTGTGCACCATTCTTGCAAGAATTAAATTTTTTTATAAAAAGCAATTGCTTTATTTGTTTTTTTGATCGAGAGTCTCTGAATTTTTGCCACAACACCTGCCAAGCCCTTGCCTAAACGAACTCCAACTCTGGATCTCATTCCTTTCCCAGTGGAACGGCCATTCCTTTTTCTATAAAGACTGCCTAGCCAACCCCACAGACATCCAACTTTTCACTGATGAGCCCCTCGCCCCACGAATTATCTAACATCTCCCCGCACCTAGCCTCCACAGCCCTCTTTGAACTCTACTCCATCGTAGTGGCCGCCACCCTCTGGGGAAACGAGTAGTCCTCCTCATTTATCTTTTGTACATTGCGATAAAGAAACCACAGTTCAATGCATAAATAAACACAGTTCCCACTCCCCCGCCATCATGCCCCTCCTCAGATGCCTAGTCTGGATATCAGCCCTTAACCAATTCATCCTTACTGCTAAGCACATTCCCGGAAAAGATAACACAATCGCTGATTCTCTGTCTCGTTTTATGTTTCAGAAATTCAGGACACTTGCTCCGGATGCAGACCCCAAGCCAACCCCAGTTCCTCCCTTTTCGCAGCTAATCTACCCCTAGATCACCCTCTGAGAAAGCTCTACGAGAAATCTATCAACTCAATGTTAATGACCATTGCCCCAAGAACTCTCCAATCCTACCTCATCGCTTGGAGAGCATTCAAAACTTTCCTCCTAAGCTTTAACCTCAATTTCCCAGATTTCTCTCTCCTATCTGTTTCCTCCTTCATCTCTTACCTAAGCTCCTCCAGATCCCTCCAAGTTAAACTCCATCAAGGGTTACCTGAGTGGGATCCAATTTTTCCATAAGTTGATCCACGGCTCTAATTCTCCCTCCATCTCCAACACTCAAATCAATCTAATCATAAAAGGGATCCAAAGAAAAAACCCTCCCTGTCCCGACCAAAGACTCCCCATAACCTCTGGAGATCTTAACCCTCTGTATCTCCACCCTCAGAAGGAATTACCTCTCCCCATTAGTCAACCGAAACCTAGACGCTATGTTTATATTCGTCATATTCATCTTTCACTCTCAGCTCCGCGCAGGCTTCACCATCCCTATCCCTCCTCCCGACAAACCTTTCTCTCTTCCCACCTCGCTGAGGTTCCTCATACCTCTGCGAAGGTGTCCACTTCCAGCCTCTGTGTAGGCTTCTCAGTCCCCTTCCCTCCTCCCCAGATTCAGTAATTACCTACCCCTCCTCCGCCGAGGTTCCTCGTACCTCCACGTAGGTCTATTTTTAGCCTCCGCGTTGGCTTCACAGTTCCCCCTCACCTCCGCCGAGGTTCCTTATACCTCTGCGAAGGTTCACTCTCAGCCTCCGCGTAGGCTTCCCTGTCCCCTTCTCCAGCCAAACCATTTCCTCCCTCCTCCGCCGAGGTTCCTTATACCTCCGCGAAGGTTTCATTCCCAGCCTCCGCGTAGGCTTCCCAGCCCACCAACCCAATCAAATCATCTCCTCTCACCTCCGCTGAGGTTCCTTATACCTCCGCAAAGGTTTCATTCCCAGCCTCCGCGTAGGCTTCCCAGCCCTCCAAACCAATTAAATCATCTTCTCTCTCACCTCCGCTGAGGTTCCTTATACCTCCACGAAGTCTATTCCCAGCCTCCGCGTAGGCTTGCCTGCCCTCCACCTACTTGCTCTCCCTTCCCCGCAGACGTTTTCAATACCTCCGTAAAAGGTTTACCTTCCCTATCCCATTTCCCCACCCTCGCCAAGATTCCCTCCCCCTCCGCCAAAGTTCATGCCTCCACGTAGGTGTTCCCTCAGCCTCCACGCAGGCTTCCCTGTCCTCCATCCCATGTAACTACTTTCCTCTTACCTCCACCAAGGTTCCTCATACCTCCGCAGGCTTCCCTGTCCTCCATCACATTTAACTACTTTCCTCATACCTCCGCGCAGGTGTTCCCTCAGCCTCCACGTAGGTTACCCTTCTATATAAAAAAAAAGACCCAGCATCCTCTTAAACTTTTTTGGCCACAAAAATTTGGCTGCTGTCTCTAAAAGCTCTTTTTGGGGGCAGATGGTGAAAGAGCCAAACGCCGAACCCTCACACTCACCCTCACCCTCACCCTCGCTAGGGTTCTATTCCCTAGGGTTCGGAGTCCGCCGTTTTCCCGGCTCACTCCCCAGACAGCTCGCCAAATTTGCGCTATACATATACTCCATTATATTACCAGGAAACAAGAACTCTTGAAAGTTTATGTTTTGCAAAAAACATGGTTTCGAGAGGATCATGAGCGCAGTAATCACCCACGGCTGGTAGCCGTTTTCCTAATCAAGCATGCAAAACCAAATTCACCTCCCTTTACTATAAAATATCCCAGCTTCCATGTTTCCAAATCTCACTTTGATCACACCCCTCCTCCCCTTCTCCACCTTTTACCTCTTCTCCCTCGTCAGGGGGGCAGATGGTGAACTAGCCAAACGCCGAACCATCACACTCACCCTCGCTAGGTTTCTATTCCCTAGGGTTCGGAGTCCGCCGTTTTCCCGGCTCGCTCCCCAGGCAGCTCGCCAAATTTGCGCTATACATATACTCCATTATATTACCAGGAAACGAGAACTCTTGAAAGAATAGTACTTCATTGTAAGCAAGGTGTCCAGGGATCAGTTTTAGGCCCCCTGTTATTTTCTCTGTATATAAATAATTTGCCTAATGTGTGTAAAAATGTGGACATGATCATGTATGCAGACGATACGGTAATTTTTGCACAAGCTAAAAGTGCTGATGACGCAGCCCGTCAGCTTTCATTAGCCTTAAATGACTAACAAAAATGGCTGAATGATTCATGCTTGTGCCTTAATGTTAAAAAGACCGTATCAATGTTTTTTAGTAAATCTAAAACAACCGTGTGCGGAGTAAAAGTTCATATGGGTGAACAGGAATTAACTAATGATGAGGAATTTAAGTACTTGGGAGTGCTTATAGATTCCAAATTATCCTTTAAAAAACACGTTAAAAAAGTAGTGAAAATTGTAAATTTAAGACACATTCGCGCGTCATTAACGGATACAGCAGCGATTACATTCCTGCACTCTATGATACTGGCTCATATTAAGTACTGCATCACGAGTCGGTCCTATACGAGTTATACCGTTACTTGGCCAATCGAGGTATGCTACAAAAGAGCATTGGAAATATCTGATAGGAAACCTTCGTCATATCACCATTGTCAAATTTTAGGTAAATACAAATTTTAACATTTTGCTAATTTCAAATTATTTCAATCAGCCTGTCTAATCTATAAGGTTCTAAATGGTTTGGAACCTCCTCCATTGAGTGATTTTATTAAACAGAAGTCTAGTAGTGTTGCCGGGTCTCAGTGACTAGAGCCACTGTGAGAGGTGATTGTGAATTGCCATTCAGGCACACCGCCTTTTCACAGAATGCCCTGTCTTATCAGGGAGTGAGCTCTTTGAATAGTATTCCATTGTCAGTGAGGGAAAGCACAAGTCTTCCTATTTTTAGGAGTCATTTAGAACTGTGGCTGAAGGACATACAAGCATGTGATCATGTTTAGTTATTCATTATATATAAGACGTAAAACAGAGTTAGTGGATTATAAAAAGGAATACAATAATTAGTGCAATATGGGTTGTGCGATTAGAGACAGTTTAACATGGGTTTTTCAATAAGGGTCAGTGTAATGCAGGTTAGTGTAATATAGAATGGTGTAATTTGGATCAGTCTAATATCAGGTCAGTCAGGGCATGTGCAAATTTGGTGTTGTAATACAGTTGATGCTTCTTGGTTTTCTATTTTGTCCCTTGTTGTTATTGTTTGTATTAATATGATGTGGTCACTATTTTTGTCCTTGTCTCTTTGTATATAGTCTGTATATATGGCTTTGTATGTATTTATTAATCTGTGTGTAACACCAACCTGCCAGGGGTCTTCAGATGGAAATTAGCCGTAGGCTATAATCTGACATATTCACATTTGTGAAAATGTTTAATAATATGTATTGTCCCTTCTTTTCTTAAATAAATAAATAAATACAGAACAACCTGTGCTTGTACTGCGGTCTGGCGGGTCATCTCCATGCCACATGCCCCACACGGCCACCACTTCCTAGAGTTTCCCTGGTGAGTGCAGTCTCTGTCAGCCTTGCCATGAAGATTGATGTTTTACTCATACACAATGACTGTGAAATACCTGCCGGGGCCGTGGTGGATTCAGGTGCTGCCGGCAACTTTTTCGATGAAGATTTTGCAACTAAAGACCATCTCCCTCTTCTTCCATGTTCCCCCACCATGGTGGTGGCAGCCCTCGACGGCCGGCCCCTAGAAACCAGACGCATCACAAATCAGACTGCTACCCTCACCCTCTGCACCAGCTCACTCCACTCTGAAGAAATCTCCTTTCATGTGATCCACTCACCCGACCACCCACTGATTCTAGGCCTGCCCTGGCTGGAGCCGCACAACCCAACCATCTGCTGGCACTCACGTCAGATCACCCGCTAATCCGAATACTGCCACCTCCAGTGCACCACCTGTCAGGCCAGCTCCATCTCAAGCCCAGGCCCCGAGTACATCGACCTCACAGACCTGCCACAGCCCTACCATGACCTCCAAGTCGCCTTCAGCCAGACTAAAGCCACCCGCCTGCCTCCTCACAAACCCACAGACTGCGCCATTGACCTCATTCCAGGCAGCACACCTCCCCGTGGCAGGATCTTTCCGCTCTCTCAGCCTGAGTCCGAAAGTATGGCACAGTACATCCAAGAGGAGTTAGCCAAGGGCTTCATCCGACCCTCCACCTCAATGGCCTTGGCGGGCTTCTTTTTCGTCAAGAAAAAGGATGACAGAATACGACCCTGCATAGACTACTGGGCCCTAAACGTAATCACTATGAAGTAACGCTACCCCTTACCGCTGGTGCCCACCGCACTCAAGCAACTCAGGTCGGCCCATTACTTCACCAAGCTATATCTCCTTAGTGCCTATAACCTCGTTCGCATCAGGGATAGCGCTACGAATATCTGGTAATGCCCTTCGGTCTATCAAACAGTCCGGCTGTGTCCAATCATTAGTCAATGAGATCTTCAGGGAGATGCTGAAGAAGTTCGTCATCGTCTACATAGACGCATACAGCGACTCGCAGCTACAGGTGTCGGTGTGTCTTGTCGATTATTTGTTTTGTTTGTTTCCCTCTTTTAAAAATTTTTTTCACTACTTTTTTATTATTATATGCGGAGGTTTACAGAGAAGCAATATGGAGAAAATGGGAGCAATCGATTTATGGACTTTGATTCACTTGAGTGTGTGTTTGTTTGTACCACCTCAAGGCTCGGCAAGAATTCAGTATTCCCAGGAGTTTCTTTTACAATGGTATAACCCGAACTATGGGAAACAATCTGTGGAAAGTATGTATCCTAAACTGGGAAGTGTTTCACCCTTTAAGCAAAAATGAAATCGTCAATATGATTCAACATTTAGAGTCCGGAAGAGAGGGCCTAAAGGAGGCATCCGTCAGAGACTAAAAAAATTAAGTCTCTCTAAAATTCCTCTGCCTACAATAATCTTGGCGAATGTGCAGTCCTTACGGAAAAAAACGGATGAGCTTCAAGCTATGGTAAAGTTCCAACATGACTTCAAGAATGTATGCTTGATGGCGCTTACAGAGACTTGGCTTTCCGAAGGGGATTCTGATTCGGATCTACGGCTGGAGAATTTTGGAGTACCTGTTCGTATGGACCGGGATGCGAGGGAAACCGGTATAGTGCAAGGAGGAGGGGTATGTCTGTATATCAGAGAGAATTGGTGTAAAACAGTGACTGTTAAGGAGAGAGTGTGCACCAAGGATATTAAGTTGTTGACTGTGGCATTAAGACCTTAGTATTTACCTCTCGAATTTCCTCAGCTGTTCGTTTCGGTGGTTTACATTCATCCACGAGCAAATGAGGACAATGGGATAAAAGAGATTGATCACGTGGTGCATAAACTGCAGTCTGTATCCCCTGATGCACCCTGTTTCATTCTTGGAGATTTTAATAATTGCAAGTTGAAGAAATCATTGGGCCACTTAAGTCAGTATGTTACTTGCCCAAAACGGAAGGAAAACATTTTGGACGTGTGTTATGGGTCAATTAAAGGTGCCTACAAGTCATTCGCAAAACCACCTTTGGGAACCTCAGACCACAATATGGTATTACTTGTTCTCATATATAAAACTGTCTTGAGGCATGAAAAGGCAAAAGTAATCACAATAAAAGACTGGTCTGAGGATGCAACACTATGTTTAAAAGGGTGTATGGATTGTACGGACTGGTCTGTTTTTATGAACTCTGGTTCGGACATTGATGAATTAACAGATGTAATTTGTAGTTATGTGACGTTTTGTGAGGATATGTTAATTCCGGTGTAATCATACAGAAAATTTCCAAATAGTAAGTCCCCGAGCCGCTTCGCCAACAAGTACTGCATCTCGTCCACAACAACCCGAGTGCAGGTCACCCTGGAATTCTGGCTACCATAGAGGTCGTCTCCAACCGCTTCTGGCGGCCCACACTGGCCGCGGACATCACAACCTTCGTAAAGGCCTGTACCACCTGCCAGGTCTCCAAGTCATCAAGGCAACGCCCCGCAGGCCTGCTTTGCCTGCTGCCCGTTCCCCAAAGACCCTGGTCTCACCTAGCGGTGGATTTCATAACAGACGTACCTCCCTCCAACCACTACACCACAGTACTCATGGTCATCGACCGTTTCTCCAAGGCCTGCAGACTCATTCCCCTACCCAAGTTACCTACCGCCTGGGAGACGGCCCAAGCCCTAATGCAGCAGATCTTTAGAAACTTTGGCCTACCTGAAGACATTGTGTCAGACCGGGGCCCTCAGTTTACGTCCCGGATCTGGAAAGCATTCTGCACCCTCCTGGGAATCAATGTAAGCCCAACATCAGGTTATCACCCAGAGACCAATGGACAGGCTGAGCGCATGAACCAAAAGCTAATCCGGTTCCTCCGATCATACTGCCACACTCACCAGAATGACTGGAGACAGTATTTGATCTGGGAAGAATACGCTCAGAATTCCCGCAAGGCCTCCACCCGGATGACCCCGTTCCAGTGCATCCTGGGGTATCAACCGCCCTTGTTCCCCTGGTCTGGCGAACCCTCCGAACTCCCTACTGTGGACCACTGGCTGCACAGTAGTGAGAAAACCGTTTAGACTTGCCGAATCTCACCCCCTTTCCATATCTCCCTGTTTAAGCCTGCTGCTGCCCCCGAAGGAGAAAGGGGCCTAGACGAGGTTGCGGCTCCAGACATCCCTCCCCTGACACGAGAACTCGAGGACATCTACCAGGTCCACGAAATTCTGGATTCTCAACGCCGAGGCAGGACGCTGCAGTACCTGGTCGACTGGGAGGGCTACGGGCCAGAGGAGAAGTCATGGGTCAACTCCAACGACATCCTGGACCCTACTCTTACCAAGACCTTCCACTGCGAACACCCGGACAAGCCAGCTCCCAGACCTCATGGCAGACCACGGCATCGTCTGCATACGCGCTTCAACAGACGCTTGCGGGGGGTGGTTTGCAGAGCTGAAGTCCACAAACCAGATCCTTATATAAGTCTCTGATCTGTCCAGGTGTTGCAGGATGTAGTGCAGTCTTATATTGACTGCATCCTCCACAGACCTGTTTGCTCTAAAAGCAAACTGCAGGGGATCCAGTAAGGGTCCGGTGAAGTCCTTCAGATAATCCAACACCAGTCTTTCAAATGATTTCATGACCACAGACGTTAGAGCTACAGGTCTGTAGTCATTAACCTTTTCAGTGGTGAGTTTAAAATATTCCAGCGGTCCCCCCAGAGTGGGTGTTATTTAAGGCGACCGTTATTTAGAACGTTCCCCTTAACTGTTTCCATGGCGACGCGTCTTGCTTGTCACGTGACATATCCCGAGCACAATGACGCTGTGAGACAGATGGATTGCTTTTATTTAGTTTTTCCTTTTTTATTTCAAATATTCACAAACTTGCTTACTATGTCATGAACAATCTGATATTCCGATTCACAAATATGTGTAAATGAGTGTGTTTTGTCGTTTATACACCTTTATAAATGATCTTGATCATGATCTTTAACATGAGATGGGTGCCGCCATGTTTGTTCGCGCAGCAGTTTAGAGAGTCCCGTCAGTCGGATTTACAGCACGTAAATTCATCAATTTCTCCCGAAATACATGATAGTAAGTGGCTGGTTAACTGAGTGAAGAATAGAGTGAACTTTATAGTTACTTAGACTATGTGTATCTGATATAAATAAAACAAATTTGAATGGGTTGTTATTGTTGCTTTCATAGACATCTTTGTGTATATTACAAGCTCTAAGGGTATTGTTTTACTAGTACACATGTGTATTTAAATGTCTGAAACCTAAAATATGCATATGTGGTTAATGAGCCTCTAGAACATCTCACTGTCACTGCTTTATCAAGCAGCCCAAAGCATTATGGGTACAATCAATCTTCAGTGACTCATCAACACAGTTACACTGATGATCCTGTAGACCAAACACCAAACCCAGGACTGTCACAAGTCGCGCCTCTGTGGCTCTCCCCGGAACTCAGCAGCGGGAACCCGCGCCCGAGTTCTAACATTCTTTCCCGGACACTTTTTGACCCATGTACCTTGCTCATCACTGCTCACAGGTGTTTGTT
>JAUCMT010000054.1:125457-142645 GCA_032357475.1 Enteromius thamalakanensis | reverse complement strand
AATATCCACCCCACCATTTCAGACCTATCCATCATCGACCACCAAACCATGGCTTTCTTTATAAAACACAGTAAAACTGACCAGCTAAATAAACTCCAAAGCCCCACCCAGCCATATCAAACGCTACAAGCTTATCTAACCCACAGGAATTCATTCGCCTCCTCTCCCCTTGAACCTCTATTTCTGGTCGATTCAAACCAACCCGCCTCAAGGTTCTGGTTCCAAAAGCATCTTAAATCAGTCCTGTCAAAATCCGGAGTAGATCCAAACCGATTCTCCTCCCATTCTTTTAGGATTGGAGCAGCTACTACAGCCACAAAAAAAAGAGGCCTCTCCCCAAGCCAAATACAGACTCTAGGCCGCTGGTCCTCCGACGCCTTCAGGAGTTATATCCGCCTAGACCCTTTAGCCATTCGCCCAGCAATGCTAGCCATCGCTAGCCCACAGCTAGTTCAAGACTCCCAATCCTTCCTATCCAGACCATAATTCAAGTATTTCCTTCTCACCAAACCCTTTCTCCACCCCTACCCCACTTCTCCCTCTCTAAGCCTATTCCTTCCCATACCTCCGCACAGATCTACACTCTCAGCCCCTCCTTATTCCATCTCCGCCCAGGGTCCTCGTACCTCCACGTAAGTTCATCTCCAGCCTCCGCGTAGGCCTCCCAGTTCCTTTCCCTAGCCTGACTTTTCCCTCTCTCACCTCCGCAGAGATTCCTCATACCTCTGCATAGGTCTATCTCCAGCCTACCCGTAGGCTTCCCAGTTCCTTCTCTAACATAACTATTCCCTCTCTCACCTCCGCCGAGATTCCTCATACCTCCACGTAGGTTTTATTCCCAGCGTCCGCGTAGGCTTCCTAGTCCCTTTCTCTAGCATTACTATTTCCTCTCTCACCTTCACCGAGGTTCCACATACCTCAGAGAAGGTCATACTCCCAGCCTTCGTGCAGGCTTTCCCGCACCTAACCCAGTCAAACATCTGCCTACCACCTCCGCTGAGGTTCCTTATAACTCCTCGCAGGTTTCATTCCCAGCCTCCGCATAGGCTTCCCAGTCCCTTTCTCCAGCCAACTGTTCATTCCCCTACCTCCGCTGAGGTCACTTATACCTCCGCGTAGGTTTCATTACCAGCCTCCATGTAGGCCTCCCAGTCCCCTTCCCCTACCTCCGCTGACGGCTTTTCTACTCTATCCCACCTCCGCTGAGGTCGCCAAACCTCCGTGTAGGTTTCATTCCCAGCCTCCGCGTAGACTTTCCTGTTCCATTTCCCCTACCTCCGCCGAGGGCTTTTCTACTCTATCCCACCTCCGCTGAGGTTGCCAAACCTCCGCGTAGGCTTCCCAGTCCCTCACTCCAGCTAAAGCCTCCATTTCCAGCCTCCGTGCAGGCTTACTTACCCTCCACCCAGTTAAATAATCTCTCTCACCTCCACCGAGGTACCTCAACGAAGGTATTTTCTTCGCCTCCTGGTTGGCTTACTATCCTTCATCCCATCTATCCTTCATCCCGCTCAATTACTGTCCTCTTTTCCTCCGCTGAGGTCTCTCATACCTCCACAGTGGTATGCTTTAAGCCTCCGCGTAGGCTCCCTATTCTTCATCTCATCTCACCTAATTTCCGTCCTATCCTCCGTTGAGGTATCACACCTGGGTAGGTGTCTCCCAAGCCTCCACAAAGGTGTCGTTAAAAAAAAAATGTATCCTTTATTACGCTTTTTTGGCCACACAAATTTGGCTACTGTCTATAAAGCTCTTTTTTGGGGGCAGACGGAGAACGAGCCGAACGCACATCCTCGCTAGGGTTCTTTTCCCTAGGGTTCGGAGTTTGCCGTTTTCCCGGCTCGCTCCCCAGACAGCTTGCAAAAATTTGCGCTATACATATACTCTATTATATTACCAGGGAAGGAGAACTCTTGAAGGTTTATGTTTTGTTAAAAAACATGGTTTCGAGAGGATCGTGTATGCAGTAATCACCCACAGCTGATAGCCGATTCCCTAATCAAATACACCCAATCACATCCACCTTCCTTCCCTATAAAATATCCCAGCTTCGATGTTCCCAAATCTCGCTTTGATCGCACCCTCCTCCTCCCCTTCTCCACCTTCATTCCCTTCTCCCTCGTCAAGGGGGCAGACGGAGAACGAGCCGAACGCCAAACCCTCACGCACACCCTCGCTAGGGTTCTTTTCCCTAGGGTTCGGAGTTCGCCGATTTCTCGGCTCGCTCCCCAGACAGCTCGCCAAATTTGCGCTATACATATACTATATTATATTACCAAGGAACGAGAACTCTTGAAATGGTTTTTATAATCAGCACACAAATTATAGACTACGAATATTTTCTCTTTATTCATACATTTTACATAACAATCGTGCTTTTTTGTATGACACCATTTAAATACATGTCCTACGTTATAATTTTAGGCAGTGTAACAGTTAAAAATATACAAAACAATATCATTTCTTACGAGACATAAATTCTATTTGTTTTATAATCCTTTTTATAATCATCTTCACTCATAATTTCAATTAGATATGTGCTTCAGAGATCAAAATATTATTGCAGAAAACAGCAATTGTTTTTCAAATATGTCAACATTTAGACAAAAATGGAGTACAGACATTCACGGTTACATGTTTTACACAATACAATTTTACAATAAAGTTCCAGATAAAACTGCAGTAAAATAACTTTGTACAAAATTCAAAGGACATAGCCATTTCACATTTTATGTAGGTACGTATCTCCTCTTAGTAAACATGTTTAACGTGACCAAACGCTTTTCACATGTAGCTGCCTTTGACGCAAACTGTCACCACATCATCCCCCTAGCGTTGGAAAAGTCTCTATACTTTTAAGTTTGTGCTTTTGGGGGAAAAAGGGGCCAAAACACCCTCACGTATTTCAGCGTGTGCTACTTGCTTTAAATATGGTACTACTATTATTCCATATAAATATTTTATATAATTTTTCAAACATGTCTGGCACAATCAAGTAGTGTAAACCATTGTAATGGAGTGGCCAGTTTGTGTGCGTTCCTGTTTTGTTGAAGCACTGCACCTATTCAACATTTTGGCACATGAAGTAAACTAATAGTCATGCAAATCACGACTACATTAATCACAGGATTAAGGAGCTGATATGCACTCGGGGACAGAGACATATCTGAGTTTTTTTTTTTAGGTATTCCTGAGGGGACATGTAAACAGGACACTGAATTGACAGTACTTATTAATAATCTGTATAATAATCAGCAAAAATGTTCACCCTGTGTTTTGCGGTGTTTTCTTTTTTTTCTTTTTGTACCCTGTGGTTTACAAACTACACATTGGCAGGCATAGATTTGTTTTTGCTTACGTCTATGATTTTGGTCCTTGGTCTCAACATTAAAGTACAAAGCATTCTAAAAATAATTCTAAAAATGTTTTCATCACATACAAGTATCTTCTTTTTTTACCTCTGAAAAGAAAAACAAAATAGTAACAGTCTTTCTCAACAAAAATATTCAACAACACGTGACGGGTCACCCCAGGGCTCTGCCAATTAGGAATTATTTGTGCTTCAGACACAGGACTTGTTTGACACGCCTTGGTTTTCACAAATGACCCAGAATGTAACATAATCTCATCCGGTTTCTCATTGATATTCCCGCTTCGTCCCCAGTGCGACATAGAAACAGTACATACCTCACATAAATAGCTTATGCATTGCCAAACAATGCACTGTCCTTAAATCTAACTCACAGTATAACCTTAGTAGAGACAAATTCACATAATACATAGTACAAGTCATTTAACACTGACACGCTTTGCTTCACATTTGAGAAACATACAGAATTTGTTTGTGTACGTTTTTCAAATGCAAGTGTTTTTGTGTTTGTGTGTGTGTTTTGTTTTAATATATATATATATATATATATATATATATATATAAAATTTATTTTTTTTTATTTTTTTTTTTACTTTTGCTTTTTTTCATGATTAGCTTGATTATGTATGACCCCTGGAGGTAGATGATTCTATTACTGTATAAACATGGAAGTCTTCTGTGTTGATTAATCTTTGATTGCTCTCTGCTGGGGTTCACTTCTACTGGTTTTAAACGTTGGCGTCATTGCCAGGGTTAGTTGAAGAGGAACTAGCAGCCTGGGGCTGTGGCGGCTGTTGTGGTGATTGTGGTTGTTGCGGTGATTGCGGCTGTTGTGGTGCTTCCGGTTGTTGTGGTGCTTCCGGTTGTTGTGGTGCCTGCGGTTGTTGTGCCACTTGTGGTTGTTGAGGTGATTGCAGTGCTTGCTCCGGTTGCTGCGCTGGTTGCGGTGATTGCTCCATCTGCTGCGGCTGTGTCTGCAGCTGCTGCTGCTCCGGCCCGTTCTCCTGAGCACGATTCACAGCTGCAGGCTGCAACATTATCCTGATCCGCTGAAATGAGCCCAGAACCAGCACCAGTCAGCATATATACACAACTCTACAACATTCGTTATTGTATTGCATTTCAGCTTTAAATGAAAACAGTTACCTCCTTATATGTTCCCTTCAGGGTGAGGAACATATATCCCATATAACCAGGTATGAGAACCATAGAGGACAGAGCCATGAGCCAGCCCACTCCTTGCCCCCATTTAGGGAACACATAGTTGTTCAGTGTAAGAGGAACCATTTGCACTGCACTGAAGAGGAACACGCCCTGTAGAGAAGCTCTGTTTACGGTTTTGACATAATTACACCATAATCTAAAATATTTCAAATTACTTTTTAAACATATTCTTATCACTGAGAACGAACAGGATACACCGAAAAAGGGTATATGTGACAGTGGAGCACAAAAGCAGTCATAAGCCATTAAGCAAGGACATAGTATATTATAATCATGTTCCATGAAGCTGCTTTGTAAATTTCCTATGATTAGCAATATTAGATTTGACATAGATTTCAATATAATGAATATAACATATATGAAAACATTACAGTTCCTCTAAAAGTAATTTTTAATTATTTATTTAAAAATGTAATTATTTAATAAAATAACTTTATCTTAATATCATGTATTTAATGTTTGTCACAAAATTGGCAAGAGCTTTTTCAAAACACTAAATCTGATTGGCGAGCTTTAAGCAATAAGGAATAAGGAAACAAAATGTAATATGGGCAATCATATTACTGTCAATCTCATTACCCAAGATCAGTAATTAAAAACATATTCATCTCTACAACTGTCAGTCCCACTTTATATGTCCTTAATACCTGTGTACCTACATAGTAACTAGATGTGTAGATAGTATGTAAGCACAGGGTAAGTACACATTGCTACATAGTATCAGCTACTGTTGTCTAACTATGTAACATCCCTCAGAATGGTATGTTTAAGTACACATGTGTAACAGGACATTGGTAACACTTTTTGTTAATGAAAGTATAAATGTATATACAATGTAATTACTCTGATTGCACAGCAGTGCCCAGTAAATTAACCAAATAATTACACATTATTTCTGTAATTAACTGTGATTAATCCCACCTAACATTAATGCTTTTAAATACACTTTTATGCTGCAATAATTTCACTTTCGATCTTTCAGTTATTCTGGAAACAAGACAGAATTTTGTTTTCTATATTTGTTTAAAAACTTTTTTATGACTGCGTGAGTATTACTGAAACCAACAGATGTCTCTATGAAATAATGTATTCCTAATATTTCCTTTTGTCATTCAACATTATAATTGAAATCTATCAATTTGAACATTTATTGGACTTAAAAAAATAGCCACTTCAAATTTAAGTGAACTTAAAACAATCTTCACATAAACCCATTGTCAAATCAAATATAGGTGACTTAATGCTTACTTTATGTTCTTTAATTAACAGACATGACAGTAGCTAGTAGAATTACAGAATGTTACACAGGTATAAGCTACTTAAAACAAAGTGTATCAACATTGTACTTAAGTGTACTTCATGTGTATCTATACTGTACACCTTATCTAGCTTCACCTTAGTTAATCTTAGTTTAGATTTAACCCATTAATACACAGTTTAAAGACATGTAATACCTTTCTAATCACATTCAAATGACAGAATATAACACAGGCCCAAGGTTTTTTAAATAAAAGTAAATAAAAGATTGTACTTAAGTGTAAGTAGCTGCGTAACAGTCTCAGTCAGTAACATATGTATAACAGTAGCTGCCTGTTACATCTACATAATTACAAACTGTAATAACAGGCTGTTACCTTAACTTAGTAACATGATTCGTACATAAGTATTTCAAGTAAGTACAATGGCTCCTAATAAGTACTTGAGTAATTAGGTAATTACGTGACACCTTAACATAAAGTGATGGCACACAATATAACAACTGACAGGACAAGAAAAATCATTATTACTGAAATACGGCCTGAAAACATATTATCTGACCGCAGCTCACTGTTACTCTACTACAGGTCCTCTTAATTGGTAAAATGATGTGCATACATTAACACGCTTCTAATATTTACATATATATTTATAAGTCATACATGAAAAGTTGGTTACTTACAGCGACAATTAGAGGGGTGAAGAAAACCCAGCACAGTTTCCACCATAGACAAGGCTTATATCCAATCATTTCCTGGATGTTATCATAAAACTTGTTCACACCTGAAATTAGATAAAATTTAAAAGGGATTGCATCAATTCACTGCAGCTATGTTTCAACAATAGGATTGACGGATTAGACTGGAATACATTCATCTATCAATACATGCATTTATTCATCAAGAACGCTCTCCAAATCAATCCTAATTCACTGTGTAAGCACATGTGTATAAAAGCGTGAAATATCTGCAAGAGAATCATATAAAAAAGCAAAAAGGCCAGAAACTTCACTCCCCTTCAATTCTTAGCTATTGTATTACAGCATGATTTATCAGAAAAACATCTAAATGCATGCACAGACATGTACAGAGATGCATTTGTTCTTCTTGAAAAAAGCACCAACATGTGCTTAGTTTTTTTTCTGAGAAGGTGATTGTTGTGATTACTATAGTAGTACTATATATGTATACTATATATATATATATATACATACTATGTAGTGTGGCTACTGTAAATCATCAAAGCACAAGCAAAATTACAACATTACATAAACATGGGCACGATTAAAAACAGGCGCACTAATGTTGACCAAAGATATGAAAAAGAAAT
This sequence comes from Enteromius thamalakanensis, assembly GCA_032357475.1. Classification (NCBI taxonomy): domain Eukaryota; kingdom Metazoa; phylum Chordata; class Actinopteri; order Cypriniformes; family Cyprinidae; genus Enteromius; species Enteromius thamalakanensis. Next base: position 135,465 of record JAUCMT010000054.1, on the reverse strand, counting down.
TCAATCTAAAAAAAAAAAATTAGATATGACGTTTGTTAAGAGGGTAAACATATGATAAGGACAAAGAGAGTTGAATTAAGTTGAAAATGTAATTAATTGCATAACTGCAAAAATACAGAGAAATACCATTCAAAAACAGGCCATACCCTGCAATTTCACGCCACCAGAGAGCTACGAAATCAACTAGTTTTGGTTGAGGACAGAGAGAAAACAGAAGCACTAATGCTGTAATATATGGGGTCAACAATACTAGTAAAACAGTAGGCAGTAACTAACTCTACATTTAAAATAAGGTCCAGAAGCAGTCAGAAAAACGTCAGTGGCAATACATCAATCCAAAACGTTAACGTTAAATAGAAGCTACAGAATAGGCAGGCCAAGGCCAAAGTATTTCTGCTTATCTGCTTTGCCATGACAAAGTCTGACATAATCTTTAACACTATCTAAACCGGCCTTCTGTAAGAACACAAAATTTAATTTATGACTATGGCTACTAACTTTAGTTTGAGTTTCTGTGCTGTACATACTATACATGTTGATTGGTTGGTTGCATTATATTAGAGCCTTATATTGCACCCTATTAAAATGAACATGCAATTAGCAAAAATGTCTATTTATATATATATATATACTTTAGAAATTATATATGTACAGTATATATATAATATTTTTTGATGCTGTTGATGCCATTTTGTGGCCCTGTCCCATTGAATGCACTTTTGTTGTGACAAGATTATTTATGACTATTTATGACTGACAGTCAAAGCATTTTCATAATGCTATTCAATACAATGGATTAGCACAATGTATATTACAGATTTTAAGTAAAAAGGACTCACCATAGCACCAGGAGATTGAGATACACTCAAAGAACACCAGGAAGAGCAGACACATTCCACTGGCTGAGTAATAGTCAAAGAGCTTAAACACATAGAGGCCACCCTAAAACAAAGCAAGAAAATCAATACAAGGCCATGCAGCCTGCAATCGTATTGATATACAGCCTCTGGTCAAACATCTAATCATCTGCTTTCTTCATTGATTTACCTGCGTGATATTGGATAGCCCAATGGCGTAGGATACAATGCAAACACATGCAATGAAAATCTCTCTTCTTCTCCTGAGCAGCCGTGGAAATTCATCCACCAGAGCAGTGATGAAGCCCTCCACTGTGCAGAACTGAAAACAACATCAACAATGGTTTAATATGGCATTTTGTCTTAAAACACTGAAGCATTCTGTGAATTTATGGTAGCATTAAGAAAATATAGCAATAGGTCACAACACAATATTAATTTAGTTGTTTTTACACATAAATGGCTCCAGTGTGAAACCAATTTCAATAATATAGAAATTATAAATTCCATGTGCATGTTATTGTAACCATTAATTAGGATTTGTTTAGGGTTGTCAAAGAATTCATTATGATTAATTGCTTCCAAAATAAAAGCTTTTGTTTGCATAATATATAATTGTGTTCTGTGTATATTTATTATAAATATGTAAACATGCAAACAATAACAATAATAATTGCAAATATTTACATGTATTTATAAGTTTATATTCATATAATTTATATAATATAAAAAGCATAACCTATTTTCTGAAGTATTTACATGCATCTGTGTGCATTTATTGCATATACATAATAAATATACACAGCACACATACATATGTATACCTTTATTTTAGATGCAATTAATCATGACTCATTGTTTGACAACACTAGTTACATTCAATAAATCTGTAGGCAAAGGTGTATGTGTGTGCACGTGTTTCAGTCATTACATCAGAGTAGGTTTTATATGACTTTCTAAAAAACAAACGCAAAGACAGAAACAATAACTAAATTCTAGATTTTTTGGTACCAATTCTACCTCAGTTTGTTTTTACAGAAAATGCTTAAGAGATGGCTAATCTCCAGCTTAAGAGATAATGAACATCAGTTTAAAATGATCAATGCATGCAGCTATAAAGGCGGAAATCAACATCAAAAGATTTTACTTGGCACAAGGCCAGTGGGGTGTTTTTAATACTCCTTATGTTTCCTTGTGTGGTCGCCAGGGACTCCGCCACTGATGCTGGCAGATCTGAAGTATCTACCAGTTCCCGTTCACTTCTGTTTCTAGGTCAGAGCTTGAATATGTGATATTCTCACCTGACTGTCGATTCCCAGCATCAGCAGCATGGAGAAGAAAAGAATAGCCCACAGTGGTGAGATTGGCAACTGCGTCACAGCTTCTGGATAAGCTAAAAACGCCAAACCAGGACCTAAGCAATGAAAAAAGCAAAAGTTATATTACCATTTTAAAAGAAATATCCATACTTCAGCCAATATAAAATGTAAAATGCAATAGTCTAATCAAAAATGAATGGATTACCTGATGCAGCTACATCAGCTATTGGTCTCTTTGTTACATGTGCCATGAAGCCCACGATAGAGAAAATCACAAACCCAGCAAACATACTAGTGAAGGAATTTATACAGCACACAATGATAGAATCCCTGCAGAAAAAAAGAGGAGGGGGGTATTCTGTCTTCAAATGTGCTATAAACGTCTTTGTTTCATCTGAAAGCTGCATTTCATTTTAGCATTTAAGGAGAAATGGATAATGCAAGTGATATAGTCAAACTTCACAATTAATTTGATGGTAATTCTCGCTATTCGTGTGCTAAAACGTCAAGTCTGATAATGGGCACATTATCACAGTCAGTCACAGTTAAAGATATAGTTCAATCAAACAAACGTCATTCACAGCATCAAAAAACAAATAGTCAGGGTGAAAAGGGCCAGAAACACTAAAAGAGGGTTGATTGCATCATTCATACCTGTACACATTGTTATTGAAGGGGTTGTAGCTGCCCAGAGCAATAAGAGAGCCTAGACCCAAACCATAGGAGAAGAAAATCTGTGTTGCAGCATCCAGCCAAACCTGAGAAAGAAACTGAATGTTTTTAGCCGCTAGACTGGGTTTGCTTGATCCTGTCTGAATGATTAAACATGTAAAATCACCTCAGACTCCTTTAGCTTCTCAAAATCAGGAGTGACATAGAACATGATTCCATCCTTAGCCCCAGGCAGGGTCACTCCACGGATAAACAAAATGAACAACATGAAGTATGGGTAGGTGGCTGAGAAGTAAACAACCTGCAAAACATTGATTTCTCTATCAGACTTATTCCCATATGCATTTGTTCAGCATGTCTGTTAAAAAATGCTGAAAATTGCTTTCATGAGACAAGAAGCCCAAAAAGAATTTTAGCCTACTCCCAATATAAGTTAATGTCAAGCATGTCCACTTTACATTCAATGTGGCGAAATCACTCAAGACCAAACTCTTGAAGACAGACCAACACATCTCACCTTTCCAGTCCAGCTAACGCCTTTCCAGATACAGAAGTACACAAGGACCCAGGCAATGGCCAGAGTTATTGCAAGTGGAACACGAATTTCACCAGGTTTTTCTAAGCCATCAGTCATTTGATGCATATTGCGTCTGTATAAGCACATCATGTAACACAATTACACTTCACAATGGGACATTTACTGGACACATGTATTGTCATGTACAAAGGTCACAGAAGGTCATGCACATCAATTTGGCCAAAATCTTACTCCCAAAACTCCATGACAGCGCTGGTGAGATTGGTGGTGTCTACTATGCTGTAGTTTGTGTAACATCTCTCTGTGTTCCATGGATTGTTACAAGACTTCCATGGAAGCTCCTACAAAGAGCAGAAAAATTTCTTTTTTCTTTCTTTTAAAGAATACCCCAGAATAATGACTTAAACATTCTCAAATTATATTTTGATGGCATGCAAACGCATGTGACAAGAATGCTTACAGTGGTAAAGGAGTTGTATAAGTAGTACAGGGCCCAGGAAATGATGACAATGTAGTAAATGTTCAGCCAGAAAGAGAGAACAGCAGCCGCAAGACCAACACCTGTAGTTATGACAGCTTGTTAGCTATAATTTACATTCATTCATTTAAAGCAGCAAGTGAAGCGCTTGCTCAAATCGTCCTTTATACATCATTACTTTATTACATAATTGGTCTTCAACTTTGAAGATCAGAGGGTACATTGATACCTTCAGAACAACATGTATACAGTAAGTCTTAACAAACGTACAACGCATGACCCATGCGTTTAAAACTATTGAGTTGAACACCAACATCGCAACTTATGTATGTTTTTTTGTTTGTTTGTTTATGGGAGCACATAAGCAAGAAAGGTGCTGAACAGAAATCATATACCTTTGAACATTGGAGCTAGTTTCCAAACCCCAAGGCCGCCAATGGATGTGTACTGTCCAAGAGCGCATTCAAGAAAAAACAGAGGGACTCCCGCAAAAATAAGCGTCAAAAAATATGGAATCAAGAAAGCCCCTGGAATCACATAAATAGATGAAAGCACCCAGTGGAGCTGTGCACATCAACACAAAGCACACACACATCCAGACACAACATCTTAGACTCTTACCTCCGCCGTTTTTCCCGCACAGATAAGGAAATCTCCACACGTTGCCCAGTCCGATGGCATAGCCCACACATGACAGGAGAAAATCAAATTTCCCACCCCAAGTTTCTCTGTCTGGAATATCTTTCTTCTTTTTCTCTGGTTTGGCGTCCTCTGCTTTGGGTTTGTCGTTAGTTATGATCTCGTTGAGTTCCGTCACAACTTGTCCATCGGTGTTTTTGGTGTTGTTTGTCGCCATGTCTCTGATTTTAGACAGAAGAGATCCTCCACGCAAACACCCGATCAAACCCGACACAGCTTCAGTTAACCTGAACACACCGAATCACACGAAACCACTGTTTTAGCCCCGTAAAGACACACAAAAAAACACCGAGAGCGCTGCCGCCTCTAATTGAATTATAATAACAGTTAATTTACAGATATAAATATTTATTATTATTATTATTTTTTCTTCTTCTTCCATCGAACGATCAGCCAGCTTCTCAATTATGTTTCGGCAGTGTTTTGATGCATTTACTATTGTCATACCCATGCATTTAAACACACGGACGCACGCACACAAACACACTTAAGACATTTAATGAAATAAAAATGATTTCCCTATTTCTCGTATCTACTTACAGTTAATTTGGCTTCCTTCCCAAAAGCAATATGCCTGTGTGTCATGCAGCGAGGTATCCGTAGATTCCTCTCTAAGTTGTAAACTTCCAGAATGACTTGGCACATAAATGAGCCTTCTGTCCATGTAAAGCGGTCCTGCGGGAGCTGTCCACGGGAGAGTGGTGCTGGATCCACCGAGCAACGACTGTGTGAGATCAGCAGCTACTCAACATTTCCAGAGCGTCAATGTCATGTGAAAGTCAACACCCCCCAACGGACACACGCACGCACACGCACACACTTTCAGGTCAGGCACGCAAATCTTTACCATGTGAATGTGTAACGCTCATGTAAAATTAGTCCAATATTATCGGTGGAATATTGTAACGTTATTTTTTTTCTAAAACTGAGACAATTCTTGGGATGCAGCAGCATATGAACAAAATGGGCAATTTCTTATTTTTTTTCCTCTGTCGTTTTAAATGATTGAAATCGACTTAAAATTCACCTTTTATCGATTTACTCACACGCGCGCGAGCACACACACATCTGTGGTTATCATGAGGTTAAAATGAACTCGTGCATTCACTGCCCATTCTAAATCCCTCTTCAAACCCAGCCCACTTCAAACCATAATATATATTAAAAATATGGCAGATGAGGAGCAGAACAGGTAAAGCCAGAGACACAGCATTAGGTGTGATAAGGAAATATCACTCCTCATCTAAAACTGACACACAGAAAGAATGTCTTAAGAAAAAAAAGAACCTGTCTTGGATGCTATCTTTTATGGGATGCATAATTGGATTGCATAAATGTCCCGATATACTGCTCCGTCTTGACTTTCTGGAAGTCCGTAAATAAGTGGTAAGTAAAGCATTTTCAACTTTTTAGCCCTTAATATGTATGATGGATGTATCATGTTTGCTTTTTTTATTTCTTCTGAATGACAGAATTATGAATGTCTGTAAACATTGGTTAATGAAAAGTTAATGAACCCAATGTAGGATTTGGGTCAGAGTGGTATAGATTTCACCTCCTCTCTCAAAGCTTGGCTCAGAGTGAAGAACTCAATTGAAAGCAGATGGTGAACCAATGAGGGGTGAACTAACCTACTAATGATACTACATGAAATTTAACATTTGCACTCCATCTGGCTGCATTTCCCTTTGGTTATGGGCTGTGAAAACATGACATATTTATGCACCTGCTGTGGACACTTGCGTACTTTTGACTTGCTGGTGACATCATGTTATTCCCAGATAGGTTTATTTAGAGAGATATTTGTGATTATCAGCAGGTTGTCATAGGCATTCAGATTATAAAAAAGGGAAAAATAACAATAACATGTCAAAATTTGGTATGCTGGAAACTATTGTTTTGTGTTTTACATATAAGCTTTGTTCAGTAATATGAATTCCCCTTTTATCAGAAGAAATCTTCATAGGTAGTGCAATTTCACAACATCTGTTATAAACAATCTGAGAAAGAGACCAATATACATTTTTGAATCAAACTGTAATTAAATTCTGCATATACTTTTACATGATTTGTCCCGTCATCCCCATAACAACTTGGACTTGATTTTGTTTTAAAGAAATATGCAAATCCTGTCAGCTATAAGAGAGTAATCAATTATTTTTTTGTCATTACTGTTTGAGAGGACATTTGTGTTCAGTCTCTCTGACTTGTCTTGGCCAACCTTTGAAAAATTGACAGTAAATTGTTGGTTACAAGTGCAGAGGATCCAGGTTGTGTGTGAGCACAGCAGACCGTTTAGGTAGGCTGAATAAAAATATACATCCCTCAAAGCAGTATGGGGCATCTAAATCTTTTTAAAAATTTTGTTCAAGTGTTGCTAGGCAACAGCAAAATGGTCTCAGCCTCCTTGTTATATTAGAGTTTCTGCTGGGGTTTGCTCCCATTGATACCTTCCCTTTTTTGTCTCCTTTCATTATCAGATATAAAATTTTCATGTTTCAATTTTCCTTTTTTTTCTCTGCCTCAAAATTACACTCGAGTTACACAAAGGCCTAAATGTTTAAGCCAGCATTTAACTGGTTTTACAGTTCATTCTTTATAAAAAAGACAACACTTTCCCCCTTCCTTGTAGCAGAAATTTATGGACACAAATTATGATCGCAACACATAGTGTGTTTAATTATATTAGACAGTTATTCACTTTCAATTAACAACTGAAATGTAGACTTCTGTTCCGAAGCTAAAAAACAGTCAAATATATCATGCACAGAGCAAAATGTAACACCGAGCACGTCACATTGTCTGCAATCTCTCCTCACTACACTGTGCTACTAATCTACTGCATTCACGCAATCACTATGGAAACTGACTTTTGCCACACAGCCGCTACTGAAGTAGACATGCAGCAAATGCTGTCAGCTATTGTCCACTGACGTATGTTTACACAGAGGTCTGAATCAGTGTTTCTTGCAGACCAGAGCAAAAAAAATCTATGCCCTTGCCTAGTTACAACTACATGATCAAATGCATAATAAATCCTTCAGTATAGTAGTGTATTGAAGGCTGAAATGATTCTGTGCAAATTCTAAACAACATCCACAAAACAAATTTGACACTGCAGTCCGCAGACGAAAGAGCAGGAGCTTTGTTATAGGTTTGGACAAAAAGAGTACTTAAGGAAAACATCAAAACCCTTTTAAACCCTTTTAACATCAAAACCTGCTTTGAGCTAAAATGTATGAAAATGCTCTTCATGGTTTTAAAGGGTTTATCTGTTTCAAAGGCGACTGACTGATGCATGATTTCGACCGTGCAGTCCTCCAGCCCTGGAAAGAATGCGCTCAAACCTTTGGACAAGTTTCTGAGCTCAGCCCTCATTCAGGGACAGTCTTTCTTTATTTGTTGTTTTTACATAAGGCAAATTTACATGTACTGATGATGTAAGCTCAAATTTGGCACACCACGTCCCCCTTCCAAAAAACATTCACAAAAAGAAAGCATTTTCCTCTTGAGTGCAAATGAATGAATCATGTCTGTCAGAGATGCAGTATAAGTGCTATACTGTAGCGTCATTGGTGTGTCTTTACGTGTTATTGGTTCATGATTGCAGTGTAATACAACAAAATGCTGAATGCAAATGGCAGTGGGGGGAGGGGTGTCTGCTGATAGATAATTTTGATTGGTTATAAATGTCTTGCGTGTATAATGATAGCGCTCTGATTTGAGGAGTAAAAACACAAGGGAAGCATCCTAAATCTGAAGAGAAAATGATCCTTCCCTCTTTGTGCATGTTGCTGTCACCCCAGATCTTTTCATAAAACTGCCACAAGCGTGCCTCGCATTTGAATTAGGCTGATGAGTGGAATCTGTGCCCACAGAGAGGCCAGCGGCACTTTCCAGCATCACGTGACACTTAATTAGGGATTCTTCTATATCATAGGACTGGAATTCTGCCAAATGTCTATCAGTTGTTTCAGTCAATGCACTAATCATTGTGCTTGAGGTGCATCGGGCTGCATTCTCTCCTTCGGCTTCTCAGAAAAATTAAAAATAGATAAACAGTCAAGGCTGTGTCGAAACAGCCTGTGAAGGTAAATCTTATTTTAGATCTAGAGCTTCATTTTAATGCTTATTTGAAAATTTGGATAAGAATCTCTCGTTATTCTGTAAACATATGGCTATAGTAAGCAGCAACAGCATCTTGCTGTTTAAAGTATAGTGTAAACAAACCACCTATTAGAGAGCTGGTTGCACTTCTTATTCATCAGACAAGGAGATGGCAATTACCCTAACATACATTATGGGATGTACTGGGAAGAATATTTTATGAAAAAAAAATAACATTTCTAAAGGATTCTACAGTCTATTAACTTATTAAATTATAAATTATAAATTAAATATAAATTATTAACTGAAGAAAGAACTAGTGGCATTTGGAATCAATGGTGCAATGTGATGTGGCATGGTAGTTTGCAAGTCTTCATGCATAAAGCATAAAATCTTTGTGTTACTGCTTCTAAATTTTACATTTTAAATTTTAACATTTTAATTTTAAAATTGAACAAGAAATGAGGTGCTGGGTGTCCGGCCAGAAGAGAACTGGACCCAATTAAGCCTGGTTCTTCCAAGGTTTTTTCCCCCATTCTCTCATGGATGGGGTTTTGGTTCCTTGTTGCTGTCGCCTCTGGCTTGCTTAGTTGTCTTTACTACTGAGACCGTCTCTGCATTTGACAAATAAAGTTTAATTCTCGTCATTATACATGACCATTACTCTGTTCTTCTATTTGATAATGTTCAGTGCTTAAAATCAGTGATAAAGTCCAACAAGTCTATTAGGCCACAACTGCCTTCTATCGGACATTGTTGAAAGTTACTGGACAGACAAATGGTTCAAAACCTAGATGCATTTAACTGAAGCTGTAGAGACAAACAGTCCATAATTCGATTCATTAGGGAAAATTGTTATAAAAAACAGTTAATATAAATCACAAAGTCATTGACTGAAACTCACAAGTATGATCTAATTAAGATTCCAAATCAGAATTTACACTGACAGACAGTTAATAAACCCCTAACAGGGCGGGCAGAAAGATCAGGGACAGCCATTTTGACTGAATGCATAAGGAATAATGTACACCTAGCTGTACAGTACATTAAGCGATTTTAATCCACAACGTGAAACACGTAATGCGAAGCTACGAGCTCGTTAGCTCAGCATTGTGTCAGCTTCAGATAAGAAAGAGATGAAAGTGTGGTAAGATCACATTTGCTTAAGTGAATGTTTAAACATAATTTCGAGAGGATCGCTGAAACGAGTAATAATACACAGCTGATGACCCTTTTCCTAATCATCCCTTGTTCATTCGCACCCAATCAAGTCATTTCCCCTGCACTACAAATGCTCCCAGCTTTTCATTCCCAGCTTCCCGCTTCCCGCTTTCGTCC
>JAUCMT010000054.1:88091-106703 GCA_032357475.1 Enteromius thamalakanensis | reverse complement strand
TCCTGCCTGTTCGACGCCGCTTGCAATAAAACACTTTGCATATGGATCCGACTGTCTGCCGTGTCTCCATCGTTACAATAACATTGCAAATGTTTAAACTGAGAAATGTTATGCACAAAATGAGCTAATTTCAAATGTAAAAAAAAAGTCTCAAAATATTTTATTTATTTATTTATTTATCATTTACTAGGGCCATGTTTGAGAGTTTGCCAGTGTTTCTCTTATGTCTTTAAAACTGGAGCTATTTAGCTGACCTGGTGCAGTTACTATATTAATATATTATAATATAGTATAATGCAGTGATACCTTTGTCTCTGTGTTACTCCTGAAGTGGTGGAGAAAAGCCTGCTTTTTATGTTATTTTATTTGACATGTTTATTAAAATGTATGCAAGTAAATGTCTTTGCGCAGACACAAAATTTGATTCAATTGCTGATAGTTTGCCTTCACATGTTTGAGTGAACCCTAACATAGTTGTTTTATCAGGCTGGAGTGGCTGTGATGGACGTCCCATACTCAAAGGGGCAGGAGGGAACAGTATCTCCTGCTTCATAAAGCTCTTTTATCACTGTGCTTTCTGCTCTCCACCACTGGCAACAGTCCTCCTGATCTCCTCACAAGTGAAATACAATGAACGATATTTATAAAGCAGCGGTGAGTCTATTTTCCACATAGCACTTTCTTTTTCGTGCCTTTAAAACAAAGTTTGCCAACAAAAAAGCTTTTCTAAATAGTTGCAACTACATTATTATAATATTGTAATACGTACGTATTCAAGGTTGTGCTTTTGAGAAATGAGGTGGTATTTATGTTTTTTTTTCTTTGGTTTTTTGTTGTTGTTTTGGTTTTGTCATAGTTTTTTTTTTTTTTAGTAAAAAGATCAAATTATTGCCTTGAGGTTGGACACCCCTCCCAAAACTGGCATAGAATGCCCAGAGTGGAGTGTTGTTGGTGTTATTATATGTATTCTTATATGGGCTTATTATTCAGTAATTGTAACATATTTACTCTAATTCACTTATTAAAACCTATAAAATAATTGAAGGAACTGCTTGATTGTAAGTCATATAACAAATTTGACTGATATAATTCTATTTCTTTTACTAGAAGTCTACTTTGTCTTTTAGCAGTTTTTCAATTGTTTAACTAGTAGTTAATTGAATATTTTATATTAACAATTATTATATAATAAGAACTAATTTATTACTTCTCTTTATAACACATTGGTTAATTATTTTGTATGCCAAATTTCTAATTTCTAAATATTTAACAATTTTAAAGTAAAGGCAGATTTTTCTTAAGGGCCCCCCTTAGACATTATTTTTTCTACTGCATCAACAATAATTCACACTTCAAATGTAATTAAAATGTGTGCAAATGTTAGTCATAAAGGATAGTAAATCACTCTACTGGCAAACTTTATGCCATAAAAGTTAAAAAAGGACAACTGAAAATACCTTGACTCTTGAGTATTATCACAGTCAGATAGGAGCTACTCTTGAGAGCAGAGAGGCTGTCATTCATGACTACACATGGAGCGCCGCCTTCCTCCCATGGCTAATTTTGGCATACTTTGCTCAGCCATGCATGTATGTCTGCATGCTGGAAAAGCAGGCGCTTAAGATAAAACACTCCAAGTCAGATTCCAGCATTGATTGAGTGTGTGTTTGTGTGTGTGTGCATGACTGTTCATCGACTGATCTCTCTGAGATACATGAGACTGTGAGTCTGGGAGGAACATCCTGACACATGTTTATGTATCACACTAGTCTGGTGATTTCTGTTGGATCCGACATGCGACTATGGACAGTAACTTACTTAACAGCTGCTTACAGCTGTCTCACGAGTTAGCTTTGCCGGATTACCCATCCATTGTTATGCCACCTCAAATCATGTCCTTTATCTTCGGTTTGTTATTTTTAACTCCAGAGTACCATTATCCGCATTACTCAGATCTAACCTCAGTCTACGCTTTTGGGTAAAATGTTGGTTTGGACTAAAGCAAACATGTTGCTAATGCAAGTGTAATACATATAAATACGAATGTAAAACACATTTTCATTTATAAATGCATATATTATTATCATTTTTGTGTATCTTATTTTAATCAAGCTGCAGATATATATATATATATATATATATGCAGAGTTCATTTGGAAAAACAGATAAAGATGTTTTTTTCATTGTGCATTCCCATTCATCTCAATGAAGTGCAGTTGGGTTATTTTGATTATTAAAAATGTTATTATTAAAAATGCAGCTAACTAAAATATCACAAATGTCATATTTGGTTGCAAGGGTTAAGTGACATGGTCATAATGATGGTAAATCTATTTCATATAAATGAAAATCCTTCCACTGACTAAAATGACTGTATTATATGTGTGGGTGCATGTTTGTTTTAATGTGTGTAGAGTATATATGTGTTGATGTCTATTGACCCATGAATGTCTTCAACAGGTAGAGCAGCTCACCGATGAGCAGAAGAATGGTATGGTATAATAATATGCAGCAAACAGCATTTGGTTTTTCCATTTTGCATGTTTTTCCTACGTACAGATCAACTGACCACAATGTAAAAAGACAATGAAAATTAGCAATAGCTGCTTAAAGTCCCAGCACACTATTTCAATGCGATTTGAGAGCTAGATTTTACTTTGGCCATTCTATTCCAAATCATTCCTTTTTTAATGATTTGGGTGATTGTATAGAAAGGTCCACTTAACGCTTTAACTTCTACTTTTTAGCCTTGTGTTATTCCAAGCTCTCTTTGACATAATGTGGAATTGTTAATAATGCAGAGTGGTTTTTACCAAACAAGATATTAATTCTACATTGACTCATCTTTGCACATTGTATTTAGAAATTAATTTTGGTGTTGGACAGTAAATTGTTTTTGTGCAGCCTATTTGTAATGGTTAACTTGTTTACATTTGTTGTTAAGAGCTGCCTGTAGATCCTATCATAACACCTGGGCTTATTTTGGATTTCTGTAGCGTCTCAAGCTCTGATTTTTTAGGTGAATTTGGTGGGATGGCCCAGCCTGGACGGATTGTTTTATCATTTGTTCAAAACCCTCTCCATTTGTAGTTTATTTTACATATAATAGGATGAAAGAATACCTTTTTTTCACAGTACTGTATGTTTCTGAATCTGAAGCACTTGTAACATTGCAGGACCACCCATTAAAAGAAACAGCCTGAATTTAACACTTAATACTATAGACTGTAAATGTGCAATAATGATGTACTAAACTGTCTCATACTATCAATATCTAACCCTGGACCACTCATAAGGGTCTTTTTTATAATTGTTTAGATTTATACATTATCTGAATGAAAGCGGAATGACAACTGAAAGATTACCATTGATGTATGATTTAGGACAATATTTGGTTGATATAGAACTATTTGAAAATCTGGAATCTGAGGTTTGGTTTATTTATTACAGGAAATTTACAAATTTTCTTCATGACACCAAACTTTACTTAATTTCCTACTGATTTTTAAATAATTGAATATAATTTTGATAAGTATTGTTGGCTGTTGCTACAAATATACACCTGCTCCAGGGTCACCTAGTGGTTCCTGCGAGAAAAACTGTCCTGTAAACTAAAGTTCTGTGTTGGTGTTTTTTTAGAGTTCCGTGCAGCATTTGATATTTTCGTTCAGGATGCAGAGGATGGGTGCATCAGCACTAAGGAGCTGGGAAAGGTGATGAGAATGCTGGGCCAGAACCCCACACCGGAGGAACTCCAGGAGATGATTGATGAGGTGGATGAGGACGGTAAGTCTAGAATTAGTAACATTCCAGAGCACTAAAATCATTTACTTAACCTTGTGTAGATTCAAACTTAGTATAAAAAAAATCATTATACTACCTAGTATGTTTTATTTTTTGTTCAGAATAAATAAAGGTACTTAAAAGGTTCTTCAGAGTGTAACCCCCCAAGGTCCGCTACCACCCAGATTTGCAAGTCTCAGACCCAGGTCTCCGGCATGGGAGGCAGGCGCTCTAACAAGGAGGCTAAAGGCCATGACCTCTAGCATCAGTCGCTAGAGCGCCTTTTTTTTTTTTAGATCAAGGGTGTGAGGTTAATCTGTACAGCACCTACTTGCTGGCCTCCATTACAACACCAATGCAATTTTTGGTAGTTCATCTAAAAATGAAAATTTTCTGTCATCATTTACTCACCCTGAAGTAGATTTCTTTGTTCTGCCAAACACAAAGGAAGATATTTTAAATAAAGTTTGTAACCAGGCTGTTTTGGGTTTTGGGTCACCATTGACTCAATAGTATAGACAGAATTTTCTTTATTTGGTGAACTATCTCTTTCTTATTTTTTTTTTTCTTTATAATATTTCGCTACAAAGAACCTTTTGTGTTGCAGTAAGGTTCTTCAGATGTTAAAGGCGCAGAATTCTGATGTGAGTTTTTGACTCATAATACAGAGTAATATCCTAGTAAGTACAGTCATTATCAAAAAATGTACTTACCATGTAAAGTAAGTAAAATAAAGTTATGACATTTTGTACTTACAATGAGTTATTATTTGGATGTAATAGGCTGCTACTTAAATTAAGATATATCAAGATTAAATTTAAATGTAAGTAGCTTTGTAACGGACTCTGTTAGCTGCCTGTTACAGTACATCTACATAATTACAAACTGTAATTACAAGCTGTTCCATAACTTAGTTACATGAGTAAAACTTATTTCATGTAAGTACAATAGCTACTACTAAGTACCTAATTAGGTAATTCATCTGTATTATGACACCTTAAAATTGTGTTACCAACAAAAGACTTAAAATGTAGAACTCAAGTCTGTTAACATGAAATGTCAGTGCTTTATCTGTGATGAAAGATAATAATGGATGTTGGTATACTTGTGCAGGCAGTGGTACGGTGGATTTTGAGGAGTTTTTGGTCATGATGGTGAGGTGCATGAAAGATGATAGCAAAGGAAAGTCAGAGGAAGAACTGGCAGAACTCTTTCGTATGTTTGATAAGTAAGTTTCGTTCTTTAAACTGAACTAAGAGAACTGACCTGTAGTGGGTTTAGGGGTTTCTGATGGGGTTTGATTGTATTTGGACAGGAATGCAGATGGTTACATTGATCTTGATGAACTGAAGCTGATGCTGGAAGCTACAGGTGAAATCATAACTGAAGATGATATTGAGGAGCTAATGAGGGATGGAGACAAAAATAATGATGGAAAAATTGATTATGATGGTAAGCCTGCATCGCATTACATGCAATTGTTATTAACAGAAAAAAAACAGTTTGAAAATGCAAATGTATCCCAATGTGTCCCTTTTTCATCATTTACACTATCCTTCTATTGCAGAGTTCTTAGAGTTCATGAAAGGGGTGGAATAAATAATGAAGAATTGTTTTCCTGGTGTTCCTCTCTGGATTGTCTGTACACAAAAACAGAGTAGAATATTCAAGCTTGATGAGAAAGATCAACAGAGAATCTATGATGTATCTCATTATTGTGCTTATCACTCTCATCACAATGTTTTTAGAAGATTCTTTTTTTTTTTTTTGATCATTGAAAGTCAAGCCAAATTTGTGCGGATTTAAGACTTTGGCCCGGTATCACAAACGGGTTTAGCTAAAGCCAGGACTAGGCATTAGTTAAATTAAGATTTTTAGCAACTTTTACAAAAATGCCTTGTAAGAAAATTTTACAGGTGTGCATCTGAACACAGAAAAATGACACTGACATGTTTTAAGATACAGTACGTCAGAGCAAGATGTTTTCATCTGAGACAGCTCAAACATGCAATTTAGCATTGGACTAGCTTAAGCCTTGTCTGTGAAACTGGGGGTTTGGGTTTAATTTGTCAACATTTATTAAAAATATTTAGAAAATTAGTCGTGGTTCCATTATGTAACAAAATCACACCACACTGACCAGACTTGAAATCTAAATGTCATGTTCATTATACTGCTTACTGTTTTATTGAATTAACTATTCCAAAGACATTCTCATAATTCATAGTTTACAGTACACCCAGCCTATCTGTCAAATTTAACAAAATGCTACTGTCCCATTGTCTGTGAAAATAAAATAAAGCATTTGAGAATTTTGTTTTGTTTTATTAAGCCATGCTTTGAAACACGTAGAATGACTTTCGGTTGTGCTCATAGGAACACATACCCCTTGCTGAATATGCAAATAGATTAATAATTTTAAATAAGAGGGATAATGAAAATTACTTTCTTTCTCTCTAAAAAAATATTTTTTTAGTACTGTCCTAAATGAGCTATTTCACTTAACAGTTGTTTATATATTTTCCAGACTATAATAATTAAATTAATTTCAGCATAACCTGAACCCTTTCCAGCAGTGACAGTATGATTTGATATCCATTTTTTAAACTGAGGGTACTTATAGATAACATATAACAAAAGGTGGAAACATTAAGTGGTGTTCAAGAAGGAAAAAACAGGGGTGGAAACATTTGAAAGGAAAATGATATGTAAATTTTTCTTACCTCTTATTGTCAAATCTGAAATTTTCTGGCTTTTAGCATGATAAGTGGGCTCTAGGGGCTATGAAACTACCATAAAAGTATCAAAACAGTAAATAGCACACAGCCTGCACTAAGTAGCTGAAAAATGTGATGTCACACCTAATCAGTCAGCCTTCAGTCATCACCCGAGCACCGCCCACCGTCCTTGACTTTGATGAGCAACAACAACAACAAGGAAACATATCGAAAAGGCTAACTTTAACAGCTGAAACCAGATCAGCCAAGCTGTACCCTCGCTCTAAGGATGGACGATCTGACAGGATTGTTACTATGAGGTCAATTACATCTAACGTATGTATAATATATAGACAAACTCACCGTGTCCATATAGTCATAATGAAGATGTATATATTTCCGTCTCAGCAGGTACCAGTTTTTACAGCTATGTTATTATTCCAGCTAGAACTAGTCACTAGTCCTGTTAATCACAACAATGCATATAACTGTTACTATTACACATCATTATACTGCATATAAATCGTCAGTTTACTGTTTTAAACAAAGTACACAGCAGACATTATTGTGCGATGCAATAAAACTTTAGACCAGCCCATAACAACAAAAGACAATACATTATTGAACCTTTTCTTATAAGGAGTGTGCAAACTCAAGCATTTTTGACTATAGTTTCTGTGTGTCTAGTCCACTCCTTGTTTGCGTTCTACCACATCTGTCATCAGTTTTTTGTCTTGCACTGGCATCGGGGATGCGATCACATTTCTAATTCAAGGCTGCATTACATCGATTATGCAGCTAAATATGCCTTGTTTTGAATGAGCTGCCTCCATCTTCCCTAGGTTTTGTAAGACGCGAACTGTAAATCTATGAATATAGAAACTTTTTTTACCACCTGAGTAGCAAAAAGAAAAAAACAAACATATGCCTTTTTGAGAGTATTTTATTTTGCTTTATTTAGGCTCCCTCATGCTAATCTTATCAGAGAGCTCTTCTTTCACTGCAGCCTTAGCTAGTCGAGGAAAGTGAGAAAGTAAAGCAGATGGCTATTGTAAAAGACACAAATAGCATAGTGACACCAAAGGGCTTGGGCTCTGGCAGCAGGGCAAATGGGTGACAACCCGGCGACATACAGTAGTAGCTACACCACTGCCATTCCTGAGAAGATTTAAACATTTTCTCCTTCATCAGAAATGGTCAGTGTGACACAGATTGGCAGCAGATACTGCTTCTGTGTTTGCTTTTTAAATCCGAGTTAAAACTGGAATAAAAAACAGGGTGGTGAGGTTAAGAGACGTAAAAGATACAGAAGCTGAAAAGGTAGACTCTTACAAACAAAGCAATTTGTTTTCATATTCTTTTAAATATATTCTATGTTCAATAGAAGGAAGTAACTCGTACACTTGAGGGAGAGTAAATAATGACAGAGGTTTCATTTTTGGTGACTAGAATCTGAATCTGAGGTTTTCAGAAGAGGAACAGAGAAAATCCGGAGAGTTTGTATCAAACCTCCTGTGGCATAGAGGATGCTGAGTAACAGCTATTTATTATTAGCTCACAGAGATTAATTATGGCTATGGGAAATTAGCCATACATTTATCCCACTGCTGAGATGGAAAGTTTACAGACTGAATAGGATATGTATAGGGTTAAAATTAGCATTTCTATGTTTGGTCATAACTACTGACGTCTTCTGTATTTCATTGGCGATCAAAGGGCCCCACCTTGTGGCTGCTCCACCGCATTGTCACAAATGTTTCCTCTACACCAGTGATTTTCAGTCCTGTTCCTCTGGACCCAATGCTCTTCACATATTGCATGTCTCCCTTATCTGACACACTAATTTGAGATTATGGAGCTCTTTCCTAATGAGCTGATGATCTGAATCTGGTGTGTAAATTAGGGAGACCTGCAAAATGTGCAAAGGTGTGGGTCCTCAGGAGCAAGTTTGAAATCAACTGCTCTATATTGCAGATTGTTATTCACGTCGGAACTAATGATGTTCCACTTCGCCAGTTGGAGATCACTAAAAATAATTGTAAAGGGGTGTGTTAACTTGCAAGTACGATGTCAGACAGATGTTTGACAAAAACGTGGCTAAATCCAGATGAATACATTACTTTAAATGAGTCTACACCCCAAGATTACTGCTGTAAAAATAAGCCATGTCTGAAAGGCAAAAAAAAGAGAAAGCCTCTGCGGAGGCAGGATAGGAGAAGGAGAGAGAAAAATAAGGCTGAGGTGGAATGACCTGAGTGGCTGCAGAGCTTAGGTAGGATTTGTGATGGTTTGCATAGTTCATTGGATGGAAGCTGGATCGGTGTGGATGTAGTTCCCCCGTAGGCTTCAGAGGACCAGCGGCTGAGCATCTGAATTTGGTTTCTACACTAATATTAGTCAGTCTCTCTCTTATTTTGTTCCTCAGTCCGTTTCTAGATCAGATGGTGTATCAGCACAAAGAGATGATCTTCATCGGAGACCAGAACACCTAGATGAGCTCCGTGGACAGATTGCCGGATCTAGATGCACACACACACTCCTTACACCATCTAACATGTGTTTAAAACTGAACTGGAAATTAGGTGCTGGGCATCTGGCCAGAGGAGAACTGGACCCAAATAAGCCTGGTTCTACCAAGGTTTTTTTCCCCGTTTGGTTCCTTGCCGCTGTCGCCTCTGGCTTGCTTAGTTGGGGACACCTGATTTCTAGTGATTATCGTCATCTTGACTACAGAGACAGTTTAATCTCGTCATTATACATTACCATCACTCTATTAAATTAAATTGATCAAAAGTGACAGTTTGGACGTCTGTAATATAATTTCCATTTCAAACAAATGCTAAAATGCTTCTTTTTTTTACACTATATTTTAATTAAATACATTTTCCTTGATAAGCATAAAGGGACTTCTTTCAAAAGCAAATAAATAAATCAATACATATTCCACATGTTATAATTCCAAACTTTTCTAAACCCTGTGAATTTAACGTGTCTCGCTTTTCTGACAAGCCTGTTTCCGGACCTGCAGTTTCTGCTATTGAACTGATGAATGAGGTGTGTTTGATTAGAGAAACGTACTAAATGTTTATTGCTGGGGGCTTCATGCTGAGAAACATTGATATATGTATATGTATATGACCTCAAAGCTAACAGACCAGCCATAAACCTAGTGCTGACATCACAATGTCTTCAGTGAAACAAACACATTGGTCACTAGGGGGCACTTGAGCTCCACTGGGACCGCTGAGAGAGAAGTTCAGTAAATATGCAGTAATCCTGTATGTAAGTGGGTATGGCCTCTTTGTGAGTGTGATTATGAAAATCTGCACTATGTGTGGGTGTATCCGCTTTAATAAAGAGCAGAAATAAGTCGAGTAGACTGCTGTAATCGGCATGTCACCGTCTCTCTATCGGTGATACGGCGGCTGCTAAATCAGGGCTGTCAGCTTTCGCATCTCTGATGGGCGGCTGCTGTTTGAGCCACCCTCCAGATCGAAACGCCTCCAGACAGCTGAAGCTCACGACTCCAAGACACCAGTGTCTGTCTTCTCTTTCTCTTCTTAGTTGTTCCTTTTAGAGGTGATTAAGTGGAGTCGGGTCAGACTAATGGTATTTATGAGATCGGTGCACATGAACGCCACAGAAAAGTTGTAATTACTGACAAGAAGCTCAGGACATTCTTCAAGCCTGTGGCAGAACAAGTCTGATAAAAAGCATCGATTACTCACCTAATGCATGCTTTTTTGCATTTCATGTTTGCGGTAGCACTAAAAGGCTTCCTGTCTTTGTTGGGAAATGAAAAGAGAGAAAGAAGCATGAAATTGGCCATCAGGTTCACTTTATTCAGACCAAACGCACATCACACAATTACCATTTCTAAGCTTGTAAGTAGACACTTCCCAGGAGGACGTCAAGGCTGCATTACTCACACGGCATTATAATTGCTACACTTTTTTTGCTTATGTTGTGTGGTCATGGCAACCAGACAGGCTCTATTGTAATCAATGACTAACAGGATGTTTCTGAATACAGCATGAGCTCTTTAACCTCATGTTAAAAGACTCAAAATACTGGGTGCGATGCAATCATATAGCTCTGGCCAAAAGTCACTGACACTTTTAAGAGTAACTCTTTACAGCAGGTATCTTTGCTCAATTATTCTGACTTCTGTGAATGCAGCATTCTATAATATTCCGGAAAAGAGGTGTTTGCACCAGTGACTGAATTTATACATCGATGGTGTAAAACATCAGTGTTGGGGGTAGCACATTATAAGTCGTAATCAGATTCTTTTTTTTTTAAGTTACTAATAATGTAAGGCTCTAGTGTTGCCATGTTGAGAGAAATCGGGAGTAAGTGCAAATCTAGATTAAATGTGAACATGTATTTATCATCTCACTCACACAAAAAAGATACAGTGTGCTTCATATGAAAGACTCAGAACATGACACAAACCTCCAATAATTAAATATGATAAACAAGACGCATATAATTTGTGATTTGACCCAAAAAAATGCAGCTTCTCCATTCACCAACATTTTTAAAGTAGTCTTGCCTAGATAAAGATGGCGGGCGCGTTGACGTATCACAGCAATGGATCAAACTGGCCAATGAGACGTCTAGGTATTTATATATCTATGGGCCCAGAGGCCCAACTGCACTCTCAGACCTGCAATTCCAGACCTGTCGCTTTTTCATACGGTGCCACCTGCTGTTTGGAAGATTACCTAACCTGATTTAAATTGCTAATAGACTGCAACTTACACAATTTTCCAAATATAAAATATTATGCTATTACTGAATGCATTATTTTATTGTAACAGCGGGTAAGAGACAGACAAAAGATGGTTTGTGTATCCTCGGTTTACAACTGTTTACAGACACGCCGCCAGCCGAACTAAACTGTCTCTTACTTTCGGGTTTTCCTGAACTCCCCCGCATTAACTCTATCCTTGCTGGTGCAACACAATAACAACAAATTCCCCAACAACAATATAAAATATGACACATAGTTTATAATTTAATATCCTATCCCCTATATTTACAAACAAAATGATAGTGCTTTGAGTCATTTTCTCACACCCAACGTTATGTAAACAATGAAAATGAAAATTTGGGTTAATATATAATTTATTCAATAACATAAAACTGTGTCTAACTATAAACAGTGGTGGTTTTACATTGAACTACTTTCTGGGCGAGACCCCCTCTTAGCGCCCCCTCCTAAATAACATCAGAAAATCATTTATTTTGAATAAAAATGAAAGAAATAATCAAAAAGTTAAAAAATAAAGTATTGGGTAGGTTTAGGGCTTTATTTTCCCAATAAAGGTGTCAACCATGGCATCTATTTGATGATGTGAATTACAAAAAAAAAATTGCATTCTGTTTTATAATTCACATCAATACTGAGGTGTAGAGAACTGTATAATTATAAATGTCATATGGCATAAATGTCAGACAATGAAAATGACCAATCACAAGAGCGGACAGATCTGACATTTGATCCCCGCCCCCAAAAGTCTCAAAAGTGTATTTGACGAGCATGCAGGGCTTGAGCAGTTGAGAGAGCACAGAGCGTCGATAAATCTTAACTATAATTGAATACTAAAATAGGATACTGGTTTGTTGGTGTAATTAGATGTCGCATTGATTTATGCCAAAAAAATGTAATTTTTAGTGATCACTTTAATAAAATTAATTACTTTAATTTTAATTAATTAAAAACTTACTCACGTGTTTGTTATTGCTACTTGCCAACATTTTATAATGTTAAAAATGATTTCAACATTACTACGGTACACACGCTACTAAACCAATGTTTATCCAAACAGCAGGTGGCACTGTTTGAAAAAGCTACAGGTCTGGAAGTGCAGGTCTGAGAGTGCAGTTGGGCCCCCGGTAAAACCTGTCATTTGAAACGGCAACATTGGAATTTGTAACAAACGCGTCAGTCCGGCGCGAGCTTTGCTGTTTATGGTCAGGTCTGTTGGGGATGAAGATCACAGAATAAAGGCTTGGATTTGGGTGTGTTCCTCGCATGGATGTGAAAGAATAGGATTGCAGTGCATGGATAAAATGGTTTCATTTTGTAATTGTGTTTTTGTGTATTCACAGCATGTGAGAGAAAACCGATTTTGCGGCCCATGACATGTAGACATTAAATGACAAGTAACTATTGCAGAAATGTTATTTATTTATTTATTTAGAATTAAGTTTTGTTTAACATTAAAAAGGCCTAAACGAGCTGGCAGCAGAAATCACAGAACAGAATGAAACATTATCATTGAAGTATCGTTAAACAGTTTAATAATGCAGTTGCAAACAAGGTCATTGATATGACAACTAAAAAAAACACAAAAATATTTAATATTCACCAGGATCCATTTTTAGGTGTAGTGAGTGCGTCAGTTTTATACGCCAAAAAGCTGAAAATACATAAGAATTCATAGGTTTAGATGCTAAAAAATTATGTCAGTATTGTATGTTTTAGTGCCTGTAAAAAATAAAGTAAAGGTTTGTTTTATAGAACAGCATTTTACATAAAATGCATACAAATTGTCATGAGATCACCTTGCATAAACGTACACACAGAAAGCACACATACAGCTCTCTTTTTTTCCCTGACATGATCTTTCACTTGTTTGCATATTATTGGTTTCAGCTCTCTGTTGTGTAAATTAACATATAAAAAAAAAAAATCTAAATTTTTTCATTTATAACAGCGAGCTGCAAGAACAGCTTACATTTCAAAAAACCTGCAATACACCACAATAAAAAGTGTGTACGTCTGCTCAGACCTGTGACATGTGACACTAAACATTTTTCATGTCAGAGACGTGGCAGAGCATGCTTTATAAATGAGGTCCCAGAAACCAAAACCACACCCTCAAAATCTCAAGACTAGATCCCCCCCATCCCGTTGTTTACTTCGAACACTGAGTCTGATCTGATTCATGGGCGCTCAGAGCCATGATGGATGTCTTCAGTTGATTCTCTGTAACAGTGAAGATATTTGTCCACCTGCACTTTAGAGAATTAACAGAAATAGACTGTGGTCTTGTCTGAGACTTACAGCCATGACCAATATTTATCAAAAATTACAATTCAGTTGTTTTCACACCCTCCAAAATGCATTATTTCTATAAATGTTTTTCTTTGGTGTTAAAGACTAATTTAAATGAGCTAAATTACAAAGTATTTTATGCACAACACTTAATTTGATTTATAGAGCAAATTGTAGCTCACTCATAGTGTGCCTTTGGGTGTATGTGAGGAAATTGATTGGCGCAGTTTTACTAAATGTGGGATGTAAATTTCATGTGAGTTTGTTGTCACTGCATATCATTCCATACATTAATCATTTCAAACCTGTCTGTGACTTGTGACGCATGAAATGTTTCGTAAGGGCTAAACTTAACCAGCTGTGAAATAAAACCATTATCAGACATCAACATTGTGTTGTAACAGACTGTACATCATTTGTACTCTACAAATTTTACATAATTATGATTTATATCACCTGGCATTGGAAAACCAACCAAGCAACTCTTTAGGTCGGTTTTATTCTATAGCCATTTTGGTACTTTAACAGGGTACCAAAACTTAAGACAAACTTAAAAAGTGTTTGTCATGCTTATTGTTTTATTTCAAATCAGTCTAAATCTCCAACTGTTCTTAAGCTTAAAACATGCTAAATTATTTTTGTCTGGCTCAGTGATTAAATAGATAATTACCTTTAAGTTAATTTCAAACCACCTGTAAATCTGTCACCACCTACTAAAATACCATTAAAGAACCATCTCTATCTTTTTATAATCTGAAGAAATTTCTTCACCACAAAGAACCTTATGTAAAACATAAGAAAAAAAGATTCTTCAGATATTAATATTCAGATAAAAAAATGGCATCATAAAGCACCTTTATTTTTAAGATATGGATATGCACGTTTGTGATGCATGAATCAGTGGCTTCTCCGTGTTTTTTAGTCACTGCTAGTTATTTTGTGTGGATTACGCCTGTTTTATGGAGGTGGTTGAAGCACGAGAGGCGATTCTAAAAATGACTATTGGGAATGTATTTAAACACTCCCACCTCGTCTCATATATCTAAGGATTACGCCAAGAAAACTTGAGTGAGAGAGAGAGAGATTAATGAAGTAATGATGATTAGGAGGCGACAGCTCTGAGCGTGCTCACACAGCATGTCCTGTCATTAGTGGGCAAGATAAGGCCTTTCACAGACAAGGTGATGATCTGTGTCCTTCCCTCCACTTATTCATCTCTCTCTTCTGCCACGTCACTGCGGCTCTCTAAAGTGAACTCCTATCTTCACACCTGAGTGACAGGGTTCACACCTTTGTCCATCTTTTTCCATTTTCCTCATTCTCTCTTTTCATCCTCCTAGAGCAGTAAATGTGAAGTCACACCTGCTGTCGGAGCTCATTGAAAGCAGCCCACAGTGACTGCATTGCCGTTGTGACAGTGCATCAGCTGTAATGTCATGCTGACTCTGGGCTCAGGCTCATGTATTCGTGGAGCAGTCTCTTTTCAAGCCTTCATCTCTAGCGTGCCAAAGACCTTCCAGAGACCTTCATAACAAAGGCTCATGCTGCTGTCCCGGCCGTCTCAC
The DNA here is from genome assembly GCA_032357475.1 of Enteromius thamalakanensis. Lineage (NCBI taxonomy): Eukaryota > Metazoa > Chordata > Actinopteri > Cypriniformes > Cyprinidae > Enteromius > Enteromius thamalakanensis. The sequence goes on along the minus strand of JAUCMT010000054.1, from coordinate 91,572 downwards.
TACAGTGAGACACATAATGAATTCACTGTTTAAGTTGCTAAAACATTCTAGAGCAAGATCAAATTTATGAAGGAGTATGGAGTGCAATATATAACTTGTCACTGAAGGAGCCAAACCATGTTACAATCTGGACTGGCTATTTAATATTGCTATTAATCATATAACATATAATAAATTTGAATCTGTATTGTGCACCTGTTTCACTCAAAAGTTAGTACTTCTAAAAAACATGATGTACAGTTACATAAGATGAGTGGTCTAAGAGAAAGTAATGTATATTTCATGAAGTGGGCAACTTTATGGGGACTGACTCCATTCATATCATTTCAGCAACTACCATATATCTGACATTTTCACTTTTGATGTAAAGTAATTATTTTCAAATGTGAATAACATATTTGGTACTTATTTGGTACCTTGTACTTGAAAAGATTTACTTGATACATCCACACCACTAGATGTTAGTATACACTATCATTCAAAGGTTTGAAGTAGGTCAGATTTCTTTAAAGTCTGTGTGAACCAGAAGTTTTCGACCAATATTATTTCCATATTGTGACATACTTCAGAGAGAAACAGAATTAAAAATAAGGAAACTAAAGGCTTGTTTTTTCTACTTTGAATTGATTGGATGTATTAGGCATTTAATTCGAAAAATGAACACTGACAGTTGGAGAGGTGTGGTTTAGGCAATATCTCACAAACAATTCGTATGCATTCATATGAGGTGCCAAATTCCTGCTAATTTGTACAAAATTCAACCTCCCTCATACTAATTTCTACAATTTGTCTAACCCCGACTGACGGGAAGGTTTAGTGGCGAGTTTTGGTTTAGGTCATTTGTACAAATTCATACGAATTGGCAAATCGTAAAATACGTATGATTAGGCAAAAATCGAATGAATGAGTGAGGTCATATGAATTTGTATAAATTAGCCACCTCGTAAAATATGAACAAATTGCCGGGAGATCGGGTTGGGTTTAGGATGTTTAGGAGGCAAACAAATTTTTTTACCACAAAAGATTACCACAAAAATAGCAAACAAAATAAGTATAGTGAATTTTGATTTCATGCGGGCTTTACCGTTCACCAAGAAAGCATTCATTTGCTAAAATAGTAAAAAAAAACATGATTCTTTTATTACAGTTACTATCCAAAGTTCTATTGCAAATATAAACAACCTTTTAAGCACCATTATTTTTGTGTAGTTTCTAAGACAATATAATTACAGAGATCTGGCATGAAACTCTAGATGGCGCAGTCCGATAGGTCTAACTCAATCTGACCTAATGACATCATTGTCACATGATGCCATAGCTGATTGTTTCTCTCCTGTATTGGTAGGTGCATGACTGGAAAATAGGGCAACACTGGAAAATAAATAGTAGTAAATAGAAAAAAAAATGTGCGATTGCATCACTTTCTGGGAAACTGGCATACAAGTATTAATACTGAAAATTAAAGGGAAGCAATCAGGGAAGACTGTGGCTCATATTTCTCACATAATAAATAATTTGTGTCAGGTGAAGTGCAATAACAAACTCTGTAAATGCAGTCAGTTACGAACAGTTATGAGAAGCGATTAAACTAAATTGTTTTGATGAATACTTTCATTTCACAATTATCAAAACAACATTTAAGATGGTTTGCAATGAGAACAGGGCACCGGTTAGTCCAGTTATTCAGTCACATCATCTGTTTGGACAACATACGCATCAAGAAATTTATTCTTTGTGGTTATTGGTATTAAGGTCACATTAGGGTTTAAGCTTTACTTTATGACCACCTCTTGTTATTTCCATCTACATAAAATGTCAAAAAAGCACATAAAAAAGGTGCATGGAAACAGCAAGATAATGAGAACAAGACACTGGTAACAATTCTGCTAAAGTTAAAAAAAAGTAACTCAGTGGAAAATTTCTCAATGTCATGCATGTTTATTTATTTCCAATTGTCCACTCAAATAAATTGAGAGGTTGGCATTTCATTGTGATGATGAATGTTTACCACTAGTTACAAAGTCTGGAGACTGCAATGATGGAGTAGGAACTTTTGGTGTCTGTCGCTGGTAACCCAGATCCGTATTTTATTAAGTTTTTGCTAATGTGACAGTTTTTTTAACAGCAAAAACAAAGATTTTAGGCCACTTGCTTTATAATCCTTTTATTAGACTGACAGGACAGCTGATTTGGTGGTTGCCAAAAAGAGAATAGAGAATTTAATAGTATTTACAAAAATAAAATAAAATAATAATAATAATATATATATATTTCAACCCCCTTGGTGGGCGGGGCTACACAGGCATGTAGAATTGGTGGGTGTTGAGAATCAGAGCAACGATTACACATTTTATTCTGGGGAGTGATAAAGAGACAGCATCAATACATTTTTCATTTACTTATTATAATATAACAATAAAATAGAGAAAGTGTTTTTAAATTCCAATGAAAGAGGCAAATTATAGGCATTTGGTGGCCAGAAAAAATAATATTCGTATAGTAATGCCAAATGCCATGGGCAATTGTTACCGAAACTCATTTAACTACAAGGAGAGAAATATTGTAGAAAGACTAAAAGCTTAAAAAATATTATAACTAGCAAATGGTTATGATCGCTTTATCTAACTTCAAATAAGCATGACTCCCTGTTTGTAACGTCTCAGCTGGATGCCAGCGACATTCCGCTAGATGGCACTTGAGCCTTTGGTCTCTAGGCCCCCTTTACACAGTCCTCTTTTGAGCATAAAAATTGTAAAAAATTTAAAGTTTGCATGGAAAATGTATTATATTACATTTATCTGACCAACGTTTCAGCTTTGCATTTTAACTAGATTTTTCTCTTACGCTCAAAAAATTATTCATTAGATAAACTCAATTTAATTAAGGGCAGAATTTACATCCAATAAATATTTGCAGTGCCAACTCAACAAAAAAACAAATTAATCGGGATGAAGTCAATTTGATCAAATATACTTTTAATGAAATTGATACATTTTAACCCTAACTATTGAAAACATTTAACTGGAAAATAAAGTAATAGGAAGACTTTAGGCATTAGCCAACTAGTAACATGGTTTTGATACATCCATGGCATGCCTAAAGTATTATTATTATTATTTTTAATATTAAAACAACTTTGATTCATGTTAGCAGGTCCCCAAGCACATGCTCTACACTTAACCACAATGGTAACCCCCAAAAACATAGCAGAAGGGCTTTTAATTTCAAACATAAAAGAGAATTAAACATTAACAAGTCTCCCAATGTTATCATCTTAATAATAAAAAAAAATTGCCTAAAATAACATTTTATTTTAAGATTTACTATTATCCAGCCCTGTGAAAGGAATGATGTGAAGAAAATGAAAATATTTAGTTGAGTCTAGGTTACGAACAAAACCCACATTCCCTGAAGAAGGGAACAGAGACGTCACGTCGGTGACCGACGAATAGGAATCTCGCTTCGAGATGCCAAAACAACT